>PVJL010000214.1:255771-517344 GCA_004026885.1 Lyroderma lyra | reverse complement strand
CGCACACGCGCACACACACGCACACACACACGCACGCACACACACACGCACACACGCACACATGCACGCACATACACATGCACACACGCACACACACGCACACACGCACACACACGCACACGCACATACACATGCACACACACACACGCACACACACGCGCACGCACACATGCGCATGCGCACACACACACAAAGCAATGGTCCGTTTCTGTTTTGAAGACATCTTCAATTACACAATATGGGCCAAAGAAAAACATAATGGAAGTTTAAACAGATTGCTTTTGTCTCTGTAGACAGCTTTTCACAAACACCTCCAGTTCTGTTATGGAAGGAGAGTTTGAAGATGCCCAAACGCACATTAAAAACCCATCACCTTTTCTTGGCCTTTCAAACAGAATCCTGTTCCAGAAACACCATGTCATTGTGTATTCCAGGCAACGCTTTGAAGAGTACACCCTTACCCTACTCATCGCGGAATAGCAGTGCACATTCCGGGCATCTGTGTCTAGTCTTGACAAACGGTCTTCAACAGTGGGAAGTTAAAAACTTTTTCCTTCCTTCTCTGTTTTTCTCATAATAACAGCCTTGAGGTACAGGTCCCTGTTCAGCTTCCCCAAAGTGCTGCTGTCATGTGGAGGGAGTTCCTTTTGTTCCCTAATGTATCATGTCTTAAAGAAACTGAAAAAGTTCAGAATGACAAGGATGGAATCGGACACCCCCTGAAAGCGGAGAATGCCCACGGAGAACTGTATTTCAGGATCTGCACAATACAGGGAAGAGAATTGTATCTGTGTTGCAGATTCCAATGAAACAGGAGGAAAGGCTGAATATATGTTAATGTCAACACAGCATGAAAACTAATTAAACATTTTAAGGAATAATTCCCCTTAAGGTAAAAAAAGTACCTATATAGAGAGATTTTTTTTTTTTTTTTTTTTTGCTCCTCCATTTAACATTTAACATCTCTGTTAATCTAGGAAATGACTTTCTCTTCTCCAAGCCTCAGACTCCTTACCTGTGAAAGGAGAGATGGTCCATAAGGTCCCTTCAGCGTTAGAGCTTCAGCATTAACATTCGCTGGCCGGGTGAGTTTGTGTCTCGGGCACCTACCTGATGCAGTAAGGTGGGAGAGTCCACACTCCTGCCCAATTTGTGCCCACGAAATCCCCATATCCTTGAGTGTGGCACTTACACCTCTACCTGTCCATCTTTCTCCAATGGGGGCTGTTACCTTTGTTCTTTTCTCGAGGATGCCATGCAGATTACAGACAATAATGAACAGTCCTCTAACCATGCATAAACAGTGTAGCATTGGTCAACAGCTGCCAGTCAAGCTTAATCAGAGGTGGAGAGTGACACTTTTAAAGGCATCATTTCCAGGACTCTAAGATGGGGCTGGGACTCCTTTAATTATAATTTCCTCTGTAGGTCTAGTTTATAATTCTAAACAGGTCATCATATTTTTTTCTCATTTTAGTTGTTGTGTTTTAAAATATATGACCATTCATATCTTCGATTTATAATGTGCTACACACATACACACACACATTAAAAGAGTATCTACTATTTGCACTGAAATCATTTTGCCATTTGGAATGTGGACTGCAGTAGGAGCTAAGCAGAGTAGCCCCTGGGAAATCCCTATTCTCTAGACTAGAATCTGGATTGTGGAAAAGAAGCTACATCAAAATGTGATAATATACCAGACTGGGGGGTTCCCTGGTGGTGTAGTGGCTAGGCTTACATGCGGCCTGGGTTCGATTCCCAGCCAGAGAACTACCCCTCCCCACTCCAAAAAAAAATAATATACCAGACAGTGAAGTGAACAACATTGCAGGGCATCTCAGATGGCCCAGGAAGCAAAGCCTTTTCTAGTGACTGCCAGTGAAGTGGGTGCGTGTGGTGAAAGTCTGAGTATGACAGAGCTACAGGCATGCACTGCTTGCCTGGCAAAGGATTATGGGGTGAGGAGGAGGAATTTCCTTAGAGAACTTTCCACTAAGTGACTTTTGAGAAATACTTCCAAGGAGATGTCAAGAATAACTCCCAACTTCTGTCACTGAACTATAGACGTGGAGCAAAATGTCGTGTTGTTATGGGTAAGAATGCTGTAACTAGTTGTTTTAAAAATGCTAATAACCATGATGGCAGTGTTCACTCTCTTTCCATTGTTATGGTCATTGTAATATGGGAGTTCAGCTCTCTACTCATAAGCATTAATAATAGAACCACACCTAAGTAATATGCCTCTCCGTCTATACTGTCATGTATTTTATTTTCCCTTTTTAAGTTTACATTGAAAACAAGGAAGATTCAGCAAGGTTTCATGATATGCTCCAAGTCACTTAGAAAGGAGAGCTAATAGATCCTGTGGTTTAGACCACAAGAATCTTGCTGCTTGCTTTATAACAGTTTATCTCTCACATAAGTGTGGTTTTCTTAGAGGACAAGTTCATTTTCCTTTAACCTCTCACATTGATGATTCTGTATTCTTCTTCTTAAAAATAGTATGTTAGTTTTAATATGGTTTAATTTGAATATTATGCACATATATGAACACAATGGAGAGAAATTTCTCTCTTGCCTCTACTCTTTGGAATTTTCCTTGAAGATAATACATTTGGACTTGTAATTATTTTCATTTCCTTTCATGTTGCCTTTTACTATTTCTAATATGGCTAAGTAATACTAAGAACAAAAAAGAAACACAAGAATTTTTGTAATTCAAGAATTTGCAACAGAGGGATAAAATAGTTCAATCCTGAGAGACTGGTATTCGATGAACTAGGCAAAATGCACAAAACCTAAGTCATGAGTTTTAATTTTAACTCCATTAACAATTCTATATGGCAATAATTTTCTTAAACTAGAATTAATGGGTAAATTTGAATTGAAGAAGCATAAGGATGTTTACGTTTGTGTTGTGCTGTTTTTCTCATATGGTTGTGCACTTATTTTTTTAAGAAGCAACTGCACGTAGGTATCTTCTTTCTCATTTGAAAAGCATGAGCTGCCTAGAGTACTTCCTTTTACCTCTACCATCTCCCTGTAGAAGGTTATATTTCTCAAAGCATCTCCCTTACAGTTTACTCCCAGCTGAGTAGCTATGCTGAGCCAAGTTCAGAGTGTCTAACCAACCTTCTGGGGCTCAGTCAGTTTTAGTGTGAGGAGAGCTGAGAGACAGGCGTAAGTATCCACGGTCAAGTCCAAGCAGGAAGTCTCAGGAGAAACCATCCTAAGTCTATCTGCTGTTTTTATTGGCTTTTGTTCTTCTTCTCTTCCTCCTCCTCTCCTTCCCCCTCCCCTCCCCCTCCCCCTCTTCTTCCTCCTTCCTGTCCCTCCCCCTCCCTTCCCCTCCCCTTCCACTTCCCTTTCTTTTTCTTCAGGTGTGTGTGTGTGTGTGTGTGTGTGTGTGTGTGTGAGATCACTGTGGCAATGTCACATCAAAGAGGAAAAAAACAAGAATTTAATTTATCTATAAATTCCAAACATACAAAAGAGTTTCAGTGATATGACCAGAACTCTTCAAGTCCTGGGTCTACTGTTTTCTAACACTGTGACCAGGAAAAAATGCTGAAACCTCTGTGAACCAGTTTTTCTCTCATATAAAATGGAGAAAGACAGGAGTTCCTAAGCAAGACTGCATACTAATCACTTAAAATGACACACATAGAATATAGGGATATATTAAAATGGAGGGATTTTATTGAAGTATCAGAGTACCATTGAGCTTTTTAAAAAATGGCCACATTAAGAATTTATATATATATGTACACACACACACACACACACACACACACATACAGATGGCAACTTTGATCTCATCTGAACAATTTCAAAATAATGCTTAAGAAGATACATGTTCTACAAAAAAAAAAAAGATAATGATAGGTTGTCTTTATAAATGACATTTCTTTCCCTTTTAGATAAAATTATTCTGTTGCTTAAAGAATTTTTTTACTCTTACGATGATATACATGGAACTGACGTCTTCCTTCTGTCTAAGGAAGTCGGGAGAATGTGTATACACTTTTCTGGCTAGCCTGTCGGATGTGTCTAAATAAACACAGTCTCAGTTTTTTTTACCAGAAAATTCAGAACAGCTATATGGCCCCAGGGGTAGATATTCAAATTGATATGTTTGTGCAACTCCCATCACTGATTGAGGTATATAAAATATGTATTAAAAGGTTTCCCCATGCTCCTCTCACCTTTCCATGACCTTTGCTCTACTTGTGTGCAACAGCTGGCTGCCCCGAGGAACAAACACTTAAGCTATATAAAGAAAGCATTTTTTTTTTTTTTGAGAAGAGTAAAGTAAGGTGTGGAACTCATAACCTGTGAACTTATTCCAAGACTATAGTACTCAGGAGGCAAACAGAATTCAGTTCTCTTTCTCTCTTACTCTGTGGGCACCGATGATAAGAATGTAGTAAGAACAGCCTTTTTATCACTAGAAAATGCTAATAGGGATGTGGAGAAGTGAGAAGTCAGGTGGATCAGACTGGGTATTGGAATGGGTCTCTCTGATACAGGAAGGATTCTGTATTTTTGATTCAGTGTTGGCTGTGTTTTGTTCATCATAGTGATGGGATCTTAGGGAAGACAAATGGGGCAGAATCGGATAAGTCAGGCCAAGGTTTGTCCTGTTACTGATTGGTGTAAAAGAGCTATTAAACCACCAATCACTCGGATGTGTAAGAATCACACACACACACCACACACACACACACACACACACACCAGCAAATAGTCTTTTATTGGATACTAACATGACATTCTGCACACGCACACATCTGAATAGAATTAATTCTCTATTTCCACACACTTCAAATGCTCAAATTGAACTGCATTTAACCATTAGAAGTTCATTTTATTTCCCAAGCATATTTGAAAATTTGAATTCCTTGTACAGTGAAAGAATTTGTCTTCCATTCCTGTGAACATTAAAATCAAGAAAAGGGGAGGGGGAAGAAGGCATTCTTGGATTCAAATAAAATTTTTAATATCAATTTACCCGACTTTGGAGAGGTCCCAGGTTGGGAGGAAGTGGAAGGTTGAAGGAAATAGGAGAAAAAGCAGAGACCGTAAAGATGTTAGACTGTAATTTTTCAACCAAAGTAAAACAATATTTGAAAGCTAAAATGTGTTATATATGATACCCCAGTCAAAATCTTCGCGGAGTTCTCCATGTACCTCTATTTTCAAAACCTACAAAACTTTAACATATAGAGAAAAATAATGCAGAAAAATAAAGTTGTTATCTAAAAACTATCTTCCTGTTTAACACCCCAGTTTTAGAGAAGAGTTCATGACTACAAATACACAAACATCTGGAATCCAGTGATTAAATAAATATTTCTTATTTTTATCCAAATACATGTCATCGTGCAGTCGTCTGAAAGTGTACATTGACAAAAACTCTGCAGCATATTTCCTCTTTGGAGGATATGTTGCCTTGTTTTCTTATTTTAAGAGACTAAGGCTGCAGAACTGGTTTATGATCATAACTTGGAAAAGCTCATCAAGATATAGCCTTGTTACTATACCCAGGTCTGGCACAAGGCACAATGTGGAGACTATACCCTAAATTGAATAAGAGTCTCTCAGCATTGCGGGGCTAAAAACTAGGGAGACCAGTACTGAGTGTATTATCTCCATACCTACGGCATCATGAAAGCTCCTCAAGTTGGATTAATAGGCCCAGGATGTCTGCAGACGACCTGGAGCACAGGAGGGCAGAAAGGGATCTCTGAGGATGTGCTTCGAATGTCCACCATCCCCACCCCCAACACAGGGCATGAGATTCTTTCAGGGATTTTAAGCAATGTGTGTATCTTCCTCAGTGCCTAGTTTACTACTGAAGAATGATTTGGCTTCTGGAAGTCATTTAGTTAGTAAATAGAAGATGATGATCAGGATAAAGATAGTCTGTAATTTGGGGTTAGACTTCGTGACCCAACATAGCAATTTCTCGGTAGCTTATAATTTTTGCTTCCAATCTTGAACTGGATAGAGTACAAATGTAAGAAAGCACATGGCCATTTTTTTCTTTCGACATTCTAAATATTTCATGTGGATTTGGGTAAATTTTTTAATTTTATTGTGTTAGAAAAAATACCTTAAATCATTTCTCTGTATGCCTACTCAGATTGGCACAAAGAATCTTCATGTTTTTCATATAATTTTATAAATTTATCACACATATGCATATATATACATGCACATGAATTATTGATATTTATTTATCCATCATGCAAATTGCTATAATATAATATTTGAAGTTTAAAACTTTATATTATATCACATTAAGTATAAAAGTGTTACATACTCTAGTCACCAGGGCTCCCAACTTTTTTCTCTTGTGTACCCCTTTTAAACCCATTTCTATAAATTGTACCCCAAGTTTTTAAAACACTTGTTTCTAAATACAGACACTTTTGTTCAGTGCCTACCTTAACATAAAATAGTGGAAATGAGGTAATATGTTAGGAAAGAAAAATTACTAGACTAAAAGTATAAGCCACAGATTTAATTTTACAGTATTTGTTACACACTTAAATATTGGTAATGATTAACTATTTAATGAACTTCTCATTTATTATTAAATAATGCTTATTTGTATTATCTGAAAAGTCTGTAATAATTGTTATGCAAATCACTAGCTGACTAAAACATCGTTAGTGAGATCACTGAGCTTGCTTTGATGCACTTAGTTTCTCGAAATCAGGCTGAAAAGATGCAGGATACAGTCTTAAATAGGGACTTGCATTAAGCTTGTTGTGGTCTTTATTTTTTATGAAAATGTAAGAAGAAAATCTCTCTCCACTAGTTCAGTATTAGTAAATGGTAAGAGGTATTTCAGTGTTTTCTCACTGAGCTGTTCATATTCCTCACTGACATCTACCCAGAAGGTAATAAGACGCTTTCTTTTAAAATCAGAATTTAAAGCAGAATCAGTCGAAAGTTCAATGAACTGCTCTTTTTCATTGATTGATAGTTTAGTTTCTTTGAAGAATTCTTCATTGAAGGGATCTGCAATCCAGTTGTTTTCTTTTCCACATTGAGGGAGGTATGTATAAAATAACACTTTAAGACCTTTCAAGTGACTTACAATATTCTCTTCCACATTTTGGGGTAGGTGCAAGTTATTCTCAGATAAGAAGTTGTGCAGAGTTTCAAAAACTTCAAGCTGACCTCTTCCAATACAGGCTTTCCAAAAGTTCAGTTTTTAAATCGTTGACTCAATTTTGTCGATTACTTTGAATAGAGTGACTGAGCTGTTTTGAAGTCCCCAGTTGAGTTTGTTTATTTCCAGAAAAAAATATCTAGTAAATATACAAGACTTTGAAGCTAATCACTGTCCTGAAACTTTGGAACAACAGGGAAATGATGGTCTTCAAAAAATACCTGGATTTCATGTCTAAGTTCAAACATCCCTATAAGTACTTTGCCGCAACATAGCCACCTTATCTCCATTTCCAAAAGGAATGTGCTGTGAATGCTGTTCATTTCTTCATACAGTCTGAAGTTTCGTGCTTGTGACTTAATAAAATTTACAACTTTTACAGCCTCATCAAGAACATCTTTCAGTTCACTAGGAAGAGGCTCGATGTAAGACTTTGTCTATGAAAGCAGCAGTGACTCCATGGTACACGGAGAGCTTTTACTTTAATTCGGCCATGTAGGCCTGTAAAACAAATTGACATAGACTTGAGTCCATTAGTGCGTACACCACAACAATTCAACCAACTAATGTCATTTTCAGTGAAATAACCATGGATTGCATTAAAAATACCTTTGCCTGTGGTACACTCTGTCAATGGGTAACAAAACAACAGGTTTTTCTTGATTTTATTTCCTACCAAGTACCTCGTAATGACAAGCAAAAGAGATAAATCAGCAACACCTACACTTTCATCAATCTGGATGGAAAATAATTTACTTTTTCTAATTCTATCTACTACAGCTCAACATTGTGAGACATTTCCTGAATTCATTGAGACATTGTACTCTTTGAAGAAGAGATAGTGTTGATTTTGTGAACATGTTCTTCCCCAAACATACACAAAATGGTATTCTTAATACAAGGAAAAATTAAATCTTCAGCTATGGTGTGATTTTTATCACATTTAGCTATGCGATAAGCAGTACGATATGAAGTCTCAACTGCATCTTGTCTTTCTTTTCTGAGATCACGTATGAAGTAACAGATGTTTATCTAAGCACCAAAAATAATGTATTTCTTTGTTTTTATACATAGAATGGATAGTTTCTAGATGTCACATGAGTAAAGAGAGTTTCATGCAGCCATTGGATACTACTTCCCCGCCACGATACACAAAGGCTTAGGACAGTCATCATCCTCTACAAAGGAAAATCCATATTTAGCATATTCTTCAGAGTGTTTCTTTTTCCTCTGTGTAGTATCTGAGGCATGCACCTTTTTACTATGTCTTGATGTGGGTGTACTCGTAGCTTTGAACATGTGTTGAGAAGTACTTGGCCATGGGTACATGAAGTTTCGGTTTTTCAACCATTCCTGTTTTCAACCACTAATATGCTTAAAAATTACCAACAGTAACAACTGAAGCAATGTTAAACAATAAACTTAAAAAACTACTTGAACAGAATCATGATTAAAGACAACACACTTACTTTTCGTCAGTCACTAAACTGAACAGTCCAGTTACAAATGTATTTATATGTTTGGGGAAGTTCTAGAAACATCACAAATGGATTGCTCTGAAACTGTGCGTAATGATTAGTACAAGAGCAGTTTTGGGGAAGCATTTTTATAGCCACATCCTCACCAATCATCATTAGCTAATGTGATCTAATTTTGAAGTGTGTCCATTAATGGTGATTTAAACTTAACATTGATTGTTCCATAACTAACATTTTACATTTTTTTACTTTACTTGTTTTTTTGCTACTAATTATTTTCCATGGAGCCCTGAACAGCCCAGCACGTACCTCTAGGGGTAGGCGTACCACCGCTTGGGAACTGATGTCCTAGTGTTTCAATTTTTGCTGAAGAGAATATAGAAAAAGTCAAGTCAATCTTTAATAGGTGCAATAGTGTTTTATTTATGAACACAAAATGACTTCATAACATCAACAGGGGTTCAGAGAGCACAAGGTTATATTAATGGTACTCATTTTTTATCTAATTTATTAAAAATGTTTTATTATGATATTAAGTACCCATACAATTGTAAAGCAGCAAATCTTTGGGAAATGCTAAGTTTTGGAAAAATAATAACCCAGGAAATTATGGGTTATTTGAGGTTCAGAACTGAAATGCAATGTATGGTTTATAGCAATCACCTGCAAATTTGCAAAGCCGTCCCACAATCTTAACTGTGGTTAACTATCTGAAAAGAACTACTTTCAAAATTAAAGGAAAAACTGAGGTAGGTATGTTCTTTTCTAAGAAAACAAAGATAAAACCAGTCTGTTCTACATATTTGTATTATAGAATCAAAGTGACATTTTATTTTCCATACAATGTAAATGGCTCATAGAAGTTTAATGACAATCATTCCCCCCAAACACACACACACACACACACACACACACACACTTTTTTCTCAGGAAATTCATGGAGCTGTGAGAATTTTTCTGAATTGATATGAAGAAACTAAAACAGCTAGAATGCGTAGTTTCTCTCATTTATGTGTAAACCATTACATTTTGTGAAGTTAGCAGTTTTGTTAACCAAATCATCAGCATAATGAAACAGTTGGTTTATTGAGCAGTTCTGGTGATGGAGCTGTCATTAACTGTACTGGGGAAGGATTACATAGATTACAGATTCACATTAGTGTCTGCATTTGAGAGAAATGATTTTTTTAAGTTATAATTTTTCAATGGAAAATGTAGAATCAAATGTAATCATAAGAGTATGAATGTGGCATAGTAATTTGGTATTGGAAGAAAAAAATTTCATAAAGACAATGCTGTTTATTTCAGAAAGAACTCTGTCTAAGCAAGATAATTTCTATAGCCTTTAATGAAGGAAGCTTAACATTTCCCTTGATAATTATTCCTAAAGTCTAATAATAACTCTATCCAAGAGCTTTTGTTATATGTAATAAAATAGTTACTCTGGTTTTCACCAGTTTCTCCCAAAAGAGAAATAATTGATTCCTATTCCTTTAATTCTTAAGAGGCTCTCAGGTAAATGTTTTTATTGTACGACAGTTGTGAGGATAATCTGTTACCATGATCCACACACTTCAAATGGGCCATATTGGTTTGTCTAGTGCAATGCGGACGGGAGAAGAATCCCATATAAACTGCTAATTATGATCAAATCAGTCATATGTAACATGAAACAATTTGACAGATGGAAAATGGACTGTATATCACCTAGTTGCTTTGATTGTATAATTATACCAAGGTATATAGAATTATAACCAGATATCTTTTTATTACTTCCTATTGATAGAGGAGCAATTAAAACTCTAGAGGGTGGTTTCAAGGCCAATAAGATGTTATTGTGTTCAGAGTTCCAAGGGACAACTGAAACTTGTAATGGCCCCATTAGCCTTCTCTGTTAGGACACCTAAGTGGTACAAATAAAAGGGAATTGGTCAAATGCCATTTTATTATTAACTAGACTAAACTGCAATGCCTAGTTACTTGATAAAGTGAACTAAGCAGTTAGATTTGAGTAGAAATCTCCCACCTTGCTGCCTAAGGTTTCCCATTGAACTTGAAATAAAATCCATGTGATTTACTAAGACCTACAAGACCTTGCAAATAATGTTCATTAGTATCCACCTCATTTTTAGCCACTCTACAACCCTTCCTTGCTATAGCCATGTTGGGTTGGTTTTGTTTTTTTTGTTTTTTCCCCCAGTTCTTCAAAAGAGTCAAGCTCTTTTCTACCTCAGGGCCTTGGCAATGGAACTCTTTTCTCTAACTTTGCATGTGTTAGCTTCTTCTTATATTTAAATGAGACCTGCACAGTAAAGCCATCATATCACAAGTATACCCATCCTCTCCCTGCATTACACTCTGCATTCCCTCTGCAATAACATTTTTCATGCTATATTGGAATGATCTGTTTCTGACTGACTCCCCACCTCCCCAGTTACACATTTATATTCTTTTAGGGCAAGGCCCATAACTTATTCCACATTGTATCCCATCTCCAAGGAAGGTGCCTAACAAATAGATACTTCTTGAATGGTCTTATTTTTGAAATTTATCCTTCAGGTCACAGGCATTTCAAGAGTATTAAACAGGAAAGTGACATGGCCATTTCTGTGCTTTTAAATAATAACTTCTCAGTGGGGTTACAATGGGCAGAGTCTATAAAGCCTAATAAAAAGATAAGACACTATAATCAAAAAGCAAGAGATTCTGAACTAGAGCAGTAGTCAGCCTATCACATTAAAAATCAGAAGGCATAAAAATAATAGGGATAGGAATATTTAGATTCTTGGTAAAAGAATATAAATATTCAGTTGAATAAGGTCTGAGATTCTAATATATAACATGATGGCTATAGTTACATTGTATAACTGAAATTTGCTAAGAGAGTACAACTTAAATGTCCTCTGCACCAAAAAGTAAAAGTAGGGGAGTGGGTAAATATGTGAGGTCATAGATGTGTTAAGTCAATGAGGGGAATTCTTTCACAATATATAAGTATATCAAATTTAAAGTTCTCTTTAATGTTTTACAATTTTGTCAATTATACCTCAATAAAGCTTAAAAAATAAAGAACCAATAGGACTAGAGGGCTAATTTGAAATGGAAATGACAGGTGAGATGAATCAAAAGGAGAAGAATCTAAGATGGCCACATTTTCTGATTTGATGAACTGAGTGGACGCTGTATCCATCTCTACAAAGCAAAATGAGATATGATGGGGCTGCTAATGTGGTGCAATTCCCTCTTTATAACCTTTGAATTCTAGTAACCTTGCCTATAAATCAAAAAATGTTTTAATCTGTGCATTCTCATTTCTGCATTAGCTAGTGTTCATTTTGTTTATTTGTGCATCTGGAATACTTACCAATAGTGTGAAATGAGAATTTAAGTACCTTTCTTTTTTTCTACCTACAAGTCTATTAGTCTTTCATGTTTATTCTATGTAATTTGGAATGCAACCAATAGAGAGAGGACAATATTTGATATTTTACTTTCCTAAAACATAGTATACTCTCTTAGTAAAGCAATCAATTTTCACATTTACTTCAGTTGTGAGTATTGATTTTCAAATTTTATGAACCCTACTCTTGACATTCATATAATTCTACATAACGTTCAATTGATTTCAATTCCATCATTTAGTTGAGCTTCATTCCAGTGATTAAACAATGGGTTTTCAGAAAATCAAAATAACAAACAAATGTAAAACTCAAAGCATTATTTTAATGTAATATGTTTTTTCCTCTATGGAAACTTGGACATTCCCCAAAGGGAAAAAAAATCTAATAAAACATTTTATTTAAAGTGAAAACAACTCAAAATTCATCAAAACAATTGAAATTCTCACCTATATTAAACCGATTTGATTTACCATTAGAAACAAATTTTCAAAGGAGTATTTCATGAAGATGAAACTTAAGGATGTAATCAATGAAGATTTTCTGAGTGTGCTGATACATTGAAATGCAGTGTAGTGAAGAAGAGCACAGGACCTGAAGGCCAACAGGCCTGCTCAAATATTTCCTTTCTGGCAAGTTTCTTAACTTTTCTGAGCTTCATATTCTCAAATTGCAAAGTGAGAAATATAATTGAATTGGTTAAGACTTTATAGAATGCAAGTTTTAGAAATACAATTCAAATTAGTAGAAGGACAAAGAAGAACAGATTACCGTGGGTTACTGAAAAGGGCTAAAGATGGTTAAGTGCTAACTTATTCAAGCAGCATCCACATGCTCAAACAATGGCTCTTTCTCTCTTTTTCCATCACTCATGGCTGCGTTCCTAGGTTGGCATCTTTCCCAGCCAGAAGCAGGGCCTAAACACATGGTGGCAAAGTTGCTAGCTTATTTATTTTTCTTTGTTTTGCTTTGCTTTTGAGGGGGTTGGTGGTGGTGGTGGAAGTATGATACCATGAGCTGTAATGTTCTATATTATTTCAGAACTGTCAGAAAAAAAATATAGCTACTTTCTTAGTCTTAAATTCCTAAAGAGAAACAATTAATCATACTTTAATTATGTGACTGGCCCTGACCCAATTGTGATTTCCGAGGAGAAGGAGAACTTTGATTGTCCAGACCATGGGTCCTTTGGTTCAGGAAGGCAAGATCAAATCCACCTGACCACAAGGTTGTAGTAGAACTACTGAGGAATAGGACAGTGTGCTCCCTTAGGGAGGAGATAACAAACAGGCAAAAAACAAGCAAACAGTTTTTCTTGATAATACATATTTCACAGTAGTTGAAAGAGTAAATTAGATGATTTATAAAGAAAGATAAAAGACATCAGAAAAATCAGCAAAAGTTGTTTTATTGTTAATTGTTGAAATAAAATATTAATATAATCATGGACTATCCTTTCCTTCTGTCTACAGAGACAAAGTTTCTGCCTGACCAATTCCTGGGTCTTTATTGTTCAGGTTAAAGACAAACACAAGAGATGCAGCAATGGAGAATCAAGGAGAGTAATAGGGATCCTGTATTAAACAACTATTTTTGAGTCCCTACATTGTGCTAGTGCTGAGATACAACGGTGAAACCAAACAGATGAAGCACTCACCCTTAGTACTTGTATAAAAATATAATCCAGACATGATCAAAGATTCCTAGAAAAGTAATACAGAGTAATAATGTTAAAAAATTACCAAGAAATGAATTACTTTAGATTGAATGATCTTGGTAAGAAGGTGATAAGACAATGACATGAAACAGTACCTATTAACTAGAATGTAGTAGGTGAGAGAGAAAGCAGTAACAATGAAAGCCTTGTAGGTTATGCTGATGTCTTTCAACTAGAAGCCCCTGAAAATATTTTAAGCAGGAATAAAATGTGATCTGCTTTAGATTACTAAAAAGTCATGTTATCTTATTTTTAAAAATAATTAAAAGGGGCAAAAATGGAAACAGAAATGCCAATTAGGAAGTTTTTACGTTCCATGCAGTAAAGATGGTGATGAGGACTAGAAGCACTAAACTCAGAGACACAAATATTAAGGGGTCAAGCACAGAAAGAAAAGAAAGCGATTTAAAAATTAAAGAACACAGGTATTCATAAAAGAAGAAAAAGAAAACCATGAAAGTCTGATGTCATGGGGAATCTTTTCAAGATGGGAGTCATGAATGATGTCTCATGCTTCTGAGAAAGTATGCTTCACAATGTCAGAGAAGTGACCATTGGATTGCACAATGTGAAGGTCATTGGTGACCTTGACAAGAATAGTTTTTGTGGATTGATGTTAAGGGAATCCCAAATGGAATGAAGGACAAGAGAAATAGGACAGTAGCTATAGGGGGCTATGGGTCAGCGTGCTCAAAAGAGGGTTTCCTTAATTAAAGCAAGCTGATGATAATAATCATGACATATTAAAGCAAACTGATGATAATAATCCAGACGAGAATGTGAAACTTCATTGCAAAGAGGGTAGGGGTGTATTATCTGCTGGGTAAAATTCTAAAAGGTGGAGAAGGATGAGATCCAGAACACCAGTGGAGGAGTTGCCCTTCATTCACTATCAGAGGAGGGAAGGGAAGGAGAGCGTGTGTATAGAAATTAAATATTTAGGTGGGTGTGATGGAAAAAAAGAGAAAGTTCCTTTCTGAGAACTTCTCTTTTTGCAATAAAATATGTGGCATTGTCATTAGCTGCAATGTTACACTGCAAGGGGATTTTAGGGGTAGCAGAAAGATAAAGAGTCATAAAATTGCTGTTTCAAAGAGTGAACAGCAGAATGTATAGGGGACAGTGCTAGGATTAGGGACATGAAGACTGTCGGGTGAGATTTGTGGGCAGGGATTTAGACGGAACTCAGGAAGCCACTCTGTGTATCGTTCTCCAGTGACTTTTAGTGGACAAATAGCTGGGTTTAACCATGTTCGGGGTTTTGCTGGTATAAATGATGTTAGTAAGGATTGGTAAAGAATTTAAGGCTGTTAGCAAGGGATTATTTAGATTTATAATCAATGTAAATTAAAATGAAGGAGAAAAAGTAGACATGCTGAGGATTAGAGATAAATTATTATACAAAATGCTGGAGTCAATGAACACTGTTGGCATACAAAGAAATCAAAGTTTCTGAAGAATTAGTGAGGAAAAAGATCAGAATTAGTGTGGGCTGGACTTGATGAGTCTGGAGAAGTTTGGAGAGGAGAAGGAAAATTTAGGTGGCAGCTCTCTATGTGAGATATATGGAAAATAATGATAAACAGGGAGTTTTAGAAGGGTTTGTTTATTATAAATGAAAATCTTCCTTGGCATTTTTTGAAGTACCTATGCAAAGATTTACAAGTATGTTTTGGAGTGGGATTGAAATTTCTTTGCACATACCTCCCACTGAAAGTAGACCTACCTGAACTGCATAAGGGATTCTGGTTCTTTATAATTACCAGATCTTAATCACACCTACGCAGCAGCCAGGATGATCTTTTCTAAGAGGGGTCAACAGTGTACTCTGTACATAACGTTGTACTGGAATACAGCCATACTCATTCATGTACGTATCACCTAGAGCTTTTTTCGCATCATAGCTGCAAAACTGAGTGGTCAGAATGGAGTTCACACAATAGAACCCACAAAGCCTAAAATATCCACTATCTAGCTCTTCCCAGAAAATGTTGGCTTATTTCTGTTCGAAAAATAAATCAAGCCCTGTCACTCCCTACTTCAAACCCTCCAGTGACTTTCAATCACAATAAAATCCAAATTTGTTGGCCCAGCCCACCTCTCTATCCTAATCTCTTAATTGTCCTTCACAGCTAGCTCACTTATCCCCAGCTATGGAGTCTTGCTTGCTTTCTGGTCCTCAAATATAACAAGTACTTTTCTACCACTGCCCCTATGCTAGCTTTTCCGTGAGCCAAGAAGATTCCTGCCCTAGATCATGTGGCTGGTTTGTGTCACCATTCAACCTCCAGCCTCTACATCTTCTCCCAAAGAATAGATCTCTGGCACTGCATACCACACTTTGCATCAGAGTTCTTATAACTAGGCTGACCAGATGTACCACTTTAAATGGGACAGAAAACAATGGTACGGTCCCATTTCAAATGATATGTATAGTTAGCCAAGGCTCACTGAGCTAAATTCAGGGTGTCAGTAGGCTGACCATACGTACTGTTTGAAATGGGACAGTACCTTTGTTTTTTGTCTTGTTTAAAATGGTATATCCAGTCAGCTTACTGTTGTATACTTACTTGTCTGTTTGCGAATATTTTCTGCTTCTCTGTACAAGAATGTAAGTTCTGTGGGGAAAGAGCTCCTGTTTATTTTTTGTCCACTACTTGTAGCCCCAGAACTTAGAACTTGGCACAGAAGAAGTGGTTGTGAATACTGGATAAATGAGTGAAAGCAGAGAAAAAAAATAATAAAGTGCTAAGTGTTTCAGAATATGAAGTTATTGAGGTCCATCCTCTAAGGAGTTTGTACTCTGACGGCCCTAATTTAGTGCCCTAAGATACAGTGCATAAACTCTGGAGCCACACTGAATTACCGCTCTGCCCTTTACTAGATGTATGATCTTTGATAATGTACTTAACCTCTCCATTTGGAAAGTGGAGATAACATAGCAGCTATCCTAAAGCACGGTGAGGATTAAACAAACTTACACATCTTAGGGTCTTCAAAGAGTTCATGGCATGTGCCAAGCACAGAACAAGTCAAGTGATAGCTATTTTTATCACCATCATCATCATCATCATCATCATCTTCAATATCCCTAACCCAACTATCATCAATATCCCTAGACCAATCAATTATTTTCAGGAAGTCATTGTCATATAAGAACACAGAAGCTTCTGCCATGACAAACTTAAGATCACAAAGTTAGCATGGGATTTGCTCAAAGAAGGCACGGTGGTGTATAATTATGATTTTCAATCTCATTTAAATGCTAAAGAGGATAAATTCAGCAGGAAGGCATCAACCTTTCATAGAGTACATTTCAACTGTCTGTGTCAGCATGCCATTTTACTTATTTTGATTTTAATTTCCTCATTTGTAAAACAGATGATTTCTAAGGTGTTTCCAGTTATAAAAGTTTTCTGATTTCTCCTTCGAGAAAATCAAATCAAATCAATTCAAAACAAAACAAACAAAAGGGAAAAGACTAAAAAATTAATTTCTCACCTAATTTTCAACAAAGCCTAACTTCTTAAGGTAGAAGACATGAGCCATTTTCTATTTTCATTCTGATTTATATTATCAATAATTTGGAGTTTCACAAAATTCTTGTCTCTTACAAGTTAAGACAATCCTACTCTTTTTCATGAATAGGGAAAAGATATTAAATGATTTTTCCAAGGTTGTTTTTAAAAAGCATTTAAGAAAACCTAGTATTAAAATAAAATGACTTATTCCAAGTTTCTTGTCACTTCACTGAGTTAGCTTTCAGTTTCTCTCCTGCACTCATAGAACAGTTAACTTGGTAATAATTTCCTTTTAAAAAGTGTAGACCTGGGCGAAATAACCATACATCACTTCAAAAGGTCTCAAAGTATCAAGAATACTTTCTGGATTATAAATGCCTGGGAGAATTTCCTTCATATAGACCACAAAATATATTCAAGTTAGCTAATAAAGAGCCAAAGGTTATTTCACACTAGGAACTAGGTGTCAAAGGGGAATTATAAAATGTAACTATTGCAGGAATCTCTTAGTTTGCAGTCAGTGGCCTGGCTTCTTTCTATGCAGTACATCATGTAGATAATGATTTAAAGAGCTGTAAGATAACTATTCTTAATTTTTTTTCTTTTATTTTTTCACTTAGATTTCAATTAGCATCAGGAGAATAAACATTTAAAAACAGCTAGCAAATGATGATTTTTATATGCTATAAACCACATACATAAAAGTAGTATTTGTGTTGCATTAAAAAAAATCTACATTTAAAACAAACAAGCAAAAAACTGACTATTATTAATTTCTTTTCAACCACTAGAAAAATGACTGAGGATGATTAATATGGACATAGAAATAGCGTTAGATAGATGGCTAGATGGTTTGGGTCACAAAATAAATATGTGATGATTATGATGATGATAAAGATGTGACTGGCACCAATATGTGAGTTGTTTTCATGAGCTTTATTCTCCTTTACTGAAAATGAGATTAATAGTAATCTTAAAAGCATAGTAATGTTTACTATTACCATTTTCTATCTCTTGGTAATTTTTATCCTGCTGAAATTTAGGGGGAAGAAAAAAGTCAATCCTCCTTGGAATGTATCACTCAAGGTCAGAAGGCAAATAGTCTTAAGGCCCAGATAACTTGTAAGAACCCCACACTTGGCATGACAATCATCCATCCCCAGTGGAATTCATAACTGATTTCTCCTTTGAGAAAATCAAATCAAATCAATTCAAAACAAAACAAACAAACTCGAGCTGCACTTTCCAGTTTTGCAGCCATACTGTATCAAAGGGACATTTTCTTAGAAGAAAACAAAAATCAATAGGCATAAATTCTACAGTGCACGAATCACAAGAGCCTATATTTCTACAGATTCTCACCATCTCTCACTGTCATGCAAGGGACATTTGTCGCTGTCACAGTTAAGAGGCCCTTCAAACAGAGATGTGTTCTAGGGTCCACCAGGAGATAGATTTTAACAGTACTTTCTGCAGTTCATGTAACCAGCTTCCCGACTTAGCTGGGGGGAGGCCACCTCCTTGTTGAGGATTGTTGTTAAGGGGCAGGGCATTAGGTCGATAGTAGCCTAATTGGTTTCCACTTTGACCTCGAGAGTAAATAATGTCCTTGCAATGTCCTCATAAATGTCCTCATCTGTTTTTATGCCTCTCCTCTTTCTTTTTCTATTTCTTTACTCCCATTTTTGTAGTTTCCTTGCTTTCTGCATTGATCTCTCCCCTTTCATTCTAGCAGCAGAATATAAGAGACTATCATTTAGAAGTGGTGAATATGAATTGGCAAAGAAATACCATTCAAATACCTTTTTTTCCACCAACTTCTGACTGGATGATCTCTTTGCAGAGGGCATAATACACATTCAACAGAAATTGTATGAGTGATACATAGTATTAATAAGAACATTCTTGCTTCAATCAAGTTTGTATCACGGTTTGGAAAATTTGTAACATAAGAGGACTATTTCTTTCTTTTTTTTTGGTGTTTTCTTTTTTCTTTTAATTTTTATTGTTAGACTTATTGGGGTAACATCTGTTAGCAAGGATTACATAGGTTTCAGGCATACAAATTCTACAGTGCATTGAAGAGGAATATTTTTTGTTTGTTAGTTTCCCAGGGCAAACTCACAATTTATCTAGCATGGTTAGATTAAGACTGAAAATAAAAGAAATATAAAGCTTTTATATTCAAGCTCTGTATTTAAGCTCTGTGAGCTAATTTGCAAAAGCAAAAGTTTGAATTAAGTAATAGCATTTATATTAAAATGTAAAAATCCAAGGGAAGAGAAGTCATGGACCAATCCATTAGAAGTGCAGGAATATTATATTTTACTTCTTAATTTTTACTTCCTGTTTTTGTTTATGTTTTATAATACATAGAAAGATAAAAGATAGATAGATAGATAGATAATAGATAGATAGATAGACAGACAGATAGACCTTAGCATTGTGGAATTTAAGTTTTGGAAGGCCACTGGATAAGTTTCTTCTGCACCTAAAATATTATATTATTTTTAGCCATATTAAATAAGTCCTCTGATAATGTTATCTTTTTAAGATTTTTGAATGGTTAGTAGCCATTATATGGGATAAGCTGAGGCTATTTACAGACTTGTCATCATTAATATTTGGGCTTAATCAGCGTCTCCCTTCTACAGCTATAGATAGATTCCCAAATGTGACTGTGATCATAATGAGAGTAATAATCTAACCACAAAGCAGATGGCATTTCCATTTGTTTTAATCTAAGTTCATGTCATCCTCTGCATTGCCTGTTATCCTTGTGAGTGGCAGCACAACCTTTCAGTCTGTAGGATTTGTGGAGGACATAGTACTATCCGAAAAGCATTTTCTGAAAAATAGTTATCTGGAAATCCAGAGACACCTCTCTCAAGGTGTACAATGGAAGCCACATGGGAAAAATACATTACAAAGTATAAGGGTCTGTCTTCCCAGTGTGTGAATAGCCAGACTAAGATCTTCTTTATTTTAATTTCTTAGGAAGTTGCCTGACAAAGCATTGTAATTTTTAAAATTGTCATTGTATAAAGAATTGCTGTTAATTTTTAAATCATTTTAGCAGTCACCATTGCAATCCTTGATAGAACAAACAAAAAAAAATCTTAACACAATAAATTCAGTACCAAAGGCCGTTATTAGAAGACAATACTACATATAACTAATATCAGGAAATTAGGAACTGTTAACTAACCAATGATGGGCAAATACAAAATATTTAATACTGCCACTTATTAGTTAGTTATAAGACCATGGGTGAATTTCTTCACCATTTAATATCACAGTTTTTTCTCATTTGAAAAACTTGGAAAAAAAAGATTTAAAAAAAATTAAAAAAAAAAAAACTTGGATAATCATAACCTACCCAGCACTGTTTTTGTGTGGATGAAAACCTAGAACATACTTCACAATCAGTAAAGTGTAGCTGTCACTGTTACTGTCAGCCTTGTTATTATGTTGACAATGTAGAATTTGACAAGTCTATCTAGCTTATTACAATTATTGGATTGTAGGTACATACTGTAGGAACAGTTTTAACTCAAATTTCAGATACTCCACTTGGCCTGAAAATGCTCATTGATAACAAGAACAATTTCAGAACTATAGAACTAGTTTTTATAGAATCTTGGGGAGATAGAAGTATAATACATGAGTTGAATATCTCTGATCTTCCATGGCAAGGTAAAGGTAAGAAAACTGTTAAGCATCCCATTCCAAGTGGGAACTGAGAGAAAATGCTAATGAGATGGCCAAATCTAAGGTAATTTGGAATAAGTAAAAGTATGTTCTGCTTTGTCACAATAACTGTGGACTCTAAAACTAGGCCTAAGTCTGAATCTCAGTTCACCCAGCTAGACATAGAATGCTGAGGAAGTAACAACATTAACAAGCCTCTTTGAAAAACACATCCCCTAATATTTATTTTTGAAGGTCTGTTGGGAGGATAAAATGAGATAACATCATTAAAGATGCCCAGTAGAAGGCTTGATTACTTCCGTTGCCATTTAACATTTGTTAGTGTGTTTTTTCATAGAAATGCTTGTGAACTATTGTGCAATTTCATAAATAATGCATTTCAAAAAAAGTGAGGTGACAATATAGGCATCTGGAAATAAGCAATTGTACCTGGGAGATATGCCCATTTAGCAAATACCTCTTGGTAATTAGAGAGGAAATTAAAATTCTGCATTTAGCTAACAGACATTAGAGAAAGGTAAAAGTAGTACTGAGCAGGCCTGGAAATTCATTGTCTTTTCTTCATTTCCTACTCAAACTAATTACTAAACACAACAGAACCATTTGTTAATTCACACTAATGATGAGGAACCCCACTGTACATTATTGAATATCCCAGATTAGTCACTAAATAACTAAGTCCCATTAAAAAAAAAAAGAAACCTAGCAGTGCTGAGATACAGGAGGCAATATGTTCATCCTGTACCTGCAGCTGAATTTTAATTATTTTGGATAATCCTTTATTACACATATGTGAATGTTCTTCAACACATTTGAAATAACATCAGATGGCCTCACCATTTCCTAAATACTGAAATCACTACCTAAATACTGAGCAAGCCAACTAAGGAATTTGGATGATTGAATTATATTAACATATGTTGCAATCATATTTTAAAATAGTGTTCACTGTCTTTTTATTTTTCTTTTAAGTTTCGATTATTCCGTGAACATCAGAGTGCCACAGTTAGTGCCGAGTAGTTCATGTGGGTTCAATAAGTCACAGTGCAGCCACAGCATTATTAATTGGTTCTCATAGACTATATTATGAATCAATAGTAATCACAGTAGATGAGGTAATCATGTGATAATTCATTGAATTTGGTAAAATGGCTTGAATAAGTATTAACAGTTCAGTTGTCTTCAGACTGTTCAGTTCTACATGAAAAGGCATTTACTATCCAGTAGACAGAGGATGTTCAAATGAGTTAGTCAGAAATGACAGCTAAGTTTGCACAAGAAAGCAAACCATTATTCTAGAACTCAGAGAACTCTAACATAGCTAACAAGGTTGTAATAGAAACACCTTATCCACGTCTGATTCACTAACATGAACTTACTTGATGACAAACAACTTACTCTTGAAGAGAGAGCTCCGAATTCAATTTATATCTCACAGTCTAATTTAAAAAGAAAGAGAAAGAGAGACTGACAAATCTCCTTCCATAAATTCCCATGATTTCATCTTCCCTTCAGTCACATTGGGGGAAAGCAGAACAGAAAATGAGACTTCATTCCGTTAATAGATTACATAAACACAAAATTTATTTTTGAAGTACCCCAGCTCACTTATATCAAGGAGATAGGTATGACAGAAAAAATAATATTTGCAGAAAGTTAATGGGGATTAAAAGGAGAGTAGATTTAATACAACTTTTTAACTGAAAAGTTATTATCTTGTCATTAATAGTACATGCTATAAGGCTTTTTGCTTTAAGTTTATTTGGATTTGAAGAAAGTAAAAATTGTCTTTCTGAAGATATATATATATGGGCTATACAGAAAAATCCAGCCATTGTCAATATAATGAGAATAATTTGCAGCTGGATACTTTCTGGACAGCCCTCATATATAGTTATGTACCCATGTACATAGTTATATATGTTATATATAGTTGTGTATAGTAATATATAGTTATATATGTTATATATAGTTATATATATATATATATAAAATGAACACACACATATATATACATTCATATAGATACATATATATGCACATACTATGTGTGTGTGTGTGTGTGTGTGTGTGTGTGTATGATGGGACAAATTCACAAACTTGCCACCATGCATTTATGCTGGCAGCACAGTACAAACAACTTGGTAAGATTTTATAACCTTGGTGTATCTGTGTCTCAGTTTGTTCCTGTCGATGTGTGGTGGTGTCTTGCTGAGTGGTATTCATTATTGCTGTTGCGTGTTTTGTGTGCCATCATGAGAATGTCGGAGCTTGAATTAGAGCAAGAAACAAACATTAAATTTCTTGTTAAACTTGGCAAGAGTGGAAGTGAAATCAAGGACATGTTAATTCAAGTTTATGAGGATGATGCCATGAAGAAAATAGTGTACAAATGGATTAAACATTTTTCTGAGGGGAGAGAGTCACTGAAGAAGAGAGATCAGAACAGCCAGTAATGAGCAGAACTGACAAAAAGATTGCAAAAATTTATTGAAATGTGTGTCAAAGTCATTGGCTGACTGTGAGAGGCATAGCAGACCAAGTAAACATTGATAGAGAAACAGGAAAATCTGAACTGAAAATCTTGGCATGAGAAAGGTGTGTGCAAAAATGGTCCCAAAGGAGCTCACCGATGAACAAAAGCAAAGGAGCATCAAAGTTTGCCAAGACCTTTTGGAGAGGCAAGGTGATGTTTTGGCCCTTGTTATCACTTGTGATAAAACATGAGTGTACTATTATGACCCTGAAACAAAGTTTCAAAATACATAATGGAAGTCAGCCAGTTCTCCACTACCAAAAATCTTCCGTCAGTTCGAATGAAGAGTCATAATGATATTGCTAACTTTTTTTGATCTCAGAGGGATTGCTCATTATGAAGTCGTACCAACTGGACAAACAATCAACCAAGTTTACTATTTGGAAGTGCTGAAAACTCTGGGTGAAAAAGTTAGATGAAAATGACCTGAATTTTTCCACCAACAATTCATGGCTCTTGCATCATGACAGTGCACCAGCTCACACAGCACTGTCTGTGAGGGGGTTTTTAGCCAGTAAACAAATAACTGTATTGGAACACCCTCCCTACTTACCTGTTCTGGCCCCCAGTGACTTTTTTTTTTTACCCAAAGATAAAGGATATATTGAAAGGAAGACATTTTGATGACTTTCAGGACATTAAAGATCATAGGATGACGGCTCTGATGGCCATTCCAGAAAAAAAACTTCCAAAATTGCTTTGAAGGATGAACTAGGCACTGGCATCAGTGTGTAGCTTCCTACGGGGAGTGCTTTGAAGGTGACTGTAGTGATAGTCAGTAATGAGGTATGCAGCACTTTTTCTAGGATGAGTTCACGAACTTAATTGTCTTACCTTACATGTATGCGTATAGACATGCACACACACACATCGGATGTCTGGAAAAAATCCAGCCATAATTGCCTCTATTTTGCATATTACATAGCTAGATACTTTCCATACAGCCTTTGTGTATGTGTGTGTGTGTGTATGTGTGTGTGTGTGTGTGTTTGTTCACTTTATTCCTGGATGTATTGGTTTCCTATTGCTGAATAATTAATTACCCAAATGTTAGGGCTTAAAAGCAACAAATACTTACTATGTCCCAGTTTCTTTTGGTGCTTTTTAGCTGGATGCCTCTGTCCCACACAGGTTTGTGATCACATTTTGGCCAGGGCTGTATTCTCAACCAAAGCCTTGACAAAAGGAAGATCTACTTCCAACCTCACTCACAGGTTTGCTTATAGGATCTGGCACTTCACAGGTTATTGGACTGAAGTTCTCAGTTTCAGATTGTTGGCTAGAGGCCTCCCTCAGTTTTTGGTACAGAAGGTCTTTTTATAGGGCAACTCACAGCATGGCAAATTGAGCAAGCAAGTGAGAAAGCAATAGAGAGAGGGCAGGATGAATGTCGCTGTCTTTTTTATAACCTAATCTCAGAAGTGATGGTCATGACCACTGGTGTAGTCTCTTCTTTAGAAGGAGGTCATTAGGTCCAGCTTACCCTCAAAAACAGGGAAATCTACAGAGACATGATTCCAAGAGATAAAGTCAAGGGGGGCCACCTTAGAAGCTATCATTTTTTAAATTTTCTTATACATACTTCCCGTTTGTCTAACTCTTCAATTATTTTTATCTTTTATAGTACACATACTTTTATAACCTCACCAAAATCAATGTAAACACAACAGAGTCACAATACCAAAGTGCCTTGTGCATGCCTGTATCATCTGATAACATATTGTGTATATTTGGTGAATGTCTATTAAGTTAAGCAGCCTATATTATTCACTTTAACAATTGTAATAATGACTTTATTAATTCATCTATTACAGGCATAGATCTGTTTTGAAAACTAGGAACACCACAATTTTTTTAAAAAGAAGAAAAAAAGTCCTATCTGCAAGAGTAGGTATTGGGGAGTCAGTATTGAATGTAAGATGCTAATCATCATCCGTTCAATCCTCTAAAAATCACCTATTCCCTGTCTGCTACTTGTCAAGTACTCTTCTAGCTATAAGTTATTTTGATTCTGTAGAATAGTGTATCACTCAGGGAGAAGCTGGACTGAGGCTTCCAGTGAGACTCAGAGACTGGGATGGACTACATGTTGCACACAAAAATCAGTGGTTTTCAAATGAAAAGTCTATGGTGTGTTAATTTTTTATTGTGAAATAAGCATAAATATCAAGTTAGTGCTCATCAGAAAATGCAGTTTCCAAATAACCCTGGAGTGAACACACCCGCATCAATGTAGGCACAACAGAGTAACAGTACCGAAGTGCCCTGTGTCAGAAGAGAGTGCCTCGAGATCCCTCTTGGGCTCTGAATCATGGTTGTTAGAGGCTTAAATTGCTGAAAAATTTTTTTTTGTTAGACAATAATCACACAATTTGTCAAAATGGTAGACCTTTTACTTGCATATGCCATTCAAGTACAACAGACCCCAAAATATGCACAAATCGTAAGTAAAAAAGTATATTTTTCTAATCTAGAGAACTCAAAACTCTAAGGAGGTGAAATAAATTATAAAGATTATGTAATCCAACATCTTTATTTTGTATTTTAGAAAGCTGTGATCCAAATAAGTCTAAAGGTCACTTAGGCCATTACCAGCAACGTAAGGGCTACAGTGCCCTTCTTGTGACTCCTGTCTGGGGCCACTTCTACTGTAGCACAACACATTTTTTTCAAAATGTAAATTATGAATGTAGAATCTATCTTAAGATACTATTAAACATTCTGTTTGTTGTGCTTTTTTTTAAGCCTCCTATTTTATGTGAGAACAAATGAGATTAAGGTATTCAGTATATATAATATTAGTAGACAAAGGAGGAAGAGGAAGAGGACTGGAAACATTTTTAGGCATTTATAAAAAAATCTCAGGTTAGATGATACAAATTTATATTAGATTATTATTATCATTATTAAGTCTGTTCACATTTAGCTTGTTTTTTTATATTTTAAACATTTTTACACTTTTTTTCTCTTTATTTTGACCTTCAATATTATTTTATATTAATTTCAGGTGCACAGCACAGTGGCCAGGTATCTATATAATTTAAGAAGTGATCCCTCTGACTAATCTGGTACCTATTTGGCTCTATACATAATTATTACCATATTATTGACTATATTCTCTGCTGTATTTATATTTCTTTGATTATTTTATAACTACCAATTCATATTTAATCCCTTCACCTTTTGCACCCTGCCCCATCCCTCTTCCATCACCCCAATAAATCTAGGACCCAACTGAAACCATACGTAGTTATTACAATAATACTGACTATATTCCTTAATTTATCCCCTACATCCCCATGACTACCATCTAACAACCAATTTGCTTAATCCCTCCCCTTTTTCACTCACCTGCAACTCCCCGTCTCCACATTTTGAACATTTGGTAGAATTCACTTGTAAAGCCATCTGGCTCTGCTATTTATTTGAAGATTTTTATGTTTTTATTTTTACTTATCTTTTATTCAAATATTTGAAGACTAATTTAATTTTGTCAATACTTACAGGATTTTTTCATTTTTAACCCTCTTTAAATAAATCATTTCACCATATTATATTTGGTCAGGCATTTGACCATTTCATCTTAGATTTTAGAACTGTAGGATTATAGTTGTTGGTAGTGTTCTTATTATCTTTTTAAATTTCTCTTTGTAGTATGGGCCCTTTTTTGTTTATCATGTTATTTATTTGTGTCTTCCTTCTCTTGATAAAAATTGTCGGGGATTCACCTATTTTGTGGGATTTTTATTTTCATATATTCCAATTCTGGATTCTGGGATCCCTCATCTGACTCCTGTGTCTCTACAATGTATTCCACAGTCCTAGTCTCTCCTCTGGATTGTGGCACCCAACACCCGAGTCCTTAGTCCCCCTTTCTCCCTGGGTTTTGGTTTTCCTGATAGTTTTGGATGAGACACGAGATACTTCCCACTACGTAGTGTTGTGTATATACCCTACGTATAATCCTAACTCCTCTTACATTGAGGAGATTTGGTATCATGTGGTCAAGTGTAGCTGAATTTCTAGTGAACTTTAGTTCTGACTCTCTTTTTTTTTTTTTTTTTTTTTTTTTTTTTTTTTTTTTTTTTTTTTTTTTTTTTTTTTTTTTTTAATGTGGGTAGTTCCCTGGCTGGGAATCGAACCCAGGCCGCAGCGTTGACAGCACTGAAGCCTAGCCACTACACCACCAGGGAACTCCCTCGTTCTGACTCTTTAAGCCAACCCTGTCTCAATCAGAGAACATACCTCCAGGATGAAACAAAGCAGGTCTCTGAGCCCTGGAAGCTACTTCCCATCTCCTCCTCACTCCTCTGGCCCTCAGGCCCAAACTCCGCCTCTGGAGCTTCGGATTCTGTGTGATGCTATCACTTGCACCTGGCCAATGTTCAGACTCTTTGGGGTTTCTCCCTGGTCTTCATCCACTTAAACAGAATCAGGACCTGGCCATTCCTGACTCTATTTACCTTGAAAATAATCCACTGCATTTGCTTCTTCTGTTTTACCCCAAATATTTATCATTTATGTCTCCAAGAGAAAGGCAGGGGGACAGGTCAAAAAAAGAAAGGAAGAAATGGATAGACTTGGCAAGTGGTGCCTTGGGAGAGTTTTTTTAACAGAAAATCAAAGTCTGAAGCTCAGGCTTGGGGATTGAGTACACTTTATCCTTCACTTTGCCCCTTTGGAAAATTTAGCAGCTATCACATCTCCACTTGAAACGATGAATCTGAATAATTTTAATACAAAAATATACCTCTTAATCTTTTGAATTTTTATTAAATATATTTTAAGTTGATTTTTTTCTGCATCATGTACTTTCTATGACACGTCTCTAACTCACATCTAAGAAATATGTGACATCTAACAGGCTAGTGAGTGGATAAATGGCTCTGGGTCTCTGTTTGCCCAATATTTTCTCATGATTTTCTAGTGCCTGCACTTCATCTTGTAAT
Organism: Lyroderma lyra; assembly: GCA_004026885.1. Taxonomy (NCBI): domain Eukaryota; kingdom Metazoa; phylum Chordata; class Mammalia; order Chiroptera; family Megadermatidae; genus Lyroderma; species Lyroderma lyra. The sequence goes on along the minus strand of PVJL010000214.1, from coordinate 488,845 downwards.
GGCTTACTACCCTTGTGATAACAAAAAGCAGGTTGTTGATTTCTTTGCCCTTGACGTTGTTTTGTCAAATACTGATAGCAGACCTAAATATGAAAATTCCCTAACTAAAATGGCTATGACCGTTTATTCTATAATTTTTCCACTTTTCTCCTTTCATAAATCAGCAAAGAATCTCATCAGTCAAAGCTTAGAGAAAGAGAATTCTCCAATTCTTTTAAATGATTTAACAAAGGCTATGTCATTTTTAATCTCATACGCAGGGATCAATGCTAGAAGGAATAAACAGATACTCTCCCTGAAGGAAATTGATGTCAAATGAACCTAAAACGTCATCTTTGGTTTGGTATCACTCATTGCTTAATTATCCCCCTCTTTAGTGCTCTTTGAGTGTTTCAGAAGCAAGACAACAACATGAGAGAATATAGAATGTGTCCTTTGTTACTTGAACTAAGGGCTCTCCCACTGTCTGTCTCTCCCCCTCATTGGTTCCATCTAACAATCTGGAAGTGAATATGCTTAATAGGCTTTGTCGGCGAAGAGCTTCTTCCTGTGTGTGTGTGTGTGTGTGTGTGTGTGTGTGAAGGAAGCTATAGCTTTGGAATTGTCTCCTCATGAACTTCACCTTTTGATAGCACTGAGCCTTTATTTACGAAAGAAGTTTAATTAAAGTCCTTGGATAAACCGTTAACCTTTTTTTGAAATGGTTTCCGGATGCATGGAGGCCCTTTCTCTTCTGCCAGGAATTGATTTTGGAAATGGCCATGCCCGCTCATGACTTAGGATTTGGAGAGGGGAAGAGACCAAGGGAACCAACTGTAGCAGAGCAGGGGGTAGCGAGCCCTGTGAAGTGCAGGGATGAAGGGTTTGCATCGCTATTTGGAAAATACAGATCATTGAAAATGTGTAGAATCAACTTCAAAGGAGGATGATGGTTTTACAAAGAGTTGATAATATCATGCCATTGAAACAGGACAATAACACTGAAAATACAAGGCAGCTTTCAGATGAACTAAAGCAAGGTTCTCAAATTTCTGATAAAATAATAAATATTTGAGAAAAAAAAGAGCAGCATATATGATGGAGACACAGTGAGGGGAAGGAAGGACACTTCTAAGGCTAGTAAATTTTATTGAATTTTCCTGGCGTGGCTCCCAGAGACCTTTTCAAAGCAAATGATGTCAAAGAGTTATTCTTTAGAGGCTTTACTCTTATTAATGTAGTTATTGTTCAATGTACAGTTCTTTAATGGGACAGATGTTCATTCAATGAAATGCTATTTTAGGAAAGTGATATTTTTTTTCCACAGCTGAAACCATGTTTTGGGGTAAGGTGTGTAAGGAGAAACATTATAGAAGTTTCCTCCTGTTTCTTGCCTCTTCTAATAGTAACTCTTGATAAAATTAAGTTATTGTGGCCCCCAACCTGTTCTTGCGGTAGGACAGTCAGGGGAGACTCCATAATTTTGTCATCCCAATTCTGGCCTTCAGAGGAAGACCATGTTGATTTGTTTGCACAGAAGTGACAGACAATACAGTCTGACATTGAGAAAAATAAATAAAACTATGTTGTCTTCTGTACTAATGATAACAGATTACTTAACAAGGGCCAAGCAATAAAGATCTGAATAGACTAACAAATCAGAGTTCATTGGACTATAAAATAATCTCATTTTGTCACTCAGATTATGAGTGTTGAGCCACCTACGGCTTCAGGAGAAATACCACTTTCCCCTCTACAGCCCTGGTGTTTCCAAGTGAGGAGATAGAAATATGCTTGGGGCTATGTCGGCTACTCTTACTGTTGTAGCAGGCATGGCATAGTTGATTTAAAAGCTCACCCTGTGGAGGACACTGAGGATTGGCTATAACTGAAAGAATATTCTTTGGGCCAGGCCAACATCTTCCAGCTGCATCCCTCCTTACCCATCAGAAGACACAGCAGAGCCCTCTTGGTGATCTGGTCACTCCTACACTGGTGAGGGCCACCCAGCTGACTGCTATTCTGTCATGTGTTCTATTGGCAAGGCCTGTCCACCTAAATACAGCCCAAGAGATGTGATCTAACTGTAGAAGAAGGAAAGACAAGCAGGACAAGTCATGAGCCACCAGGTCCTCCAAAGGAAGATGTGACGGAGTGTATTGTTGGCTCTGGAGCATGTCTGACTTGAGCAGGGAGCCAATTTACTGGATGCATCTTCTTATTTTAAGGGGCTTCCTGTATTTTAACACTAGTATTCAGGATCTTTGATTCTGGAGGATCATACAATCCAGATTCTTTTTTGTTGAGCACCAGAGAACAGCAATTTTCTCAATGGTGCACAACTTCCTAAGGAACGGCACAGTCTCTAAGCATTCAATTCTTCAAATTCTTAGTCAGAGGTTTTTACCAGTACATAGAGAGAAACACAATTTTGATGTAGAACTAGAACAGAAATAGCTAAACGTGTAATTTTAGTCTATCAATGGTAAGAAATTGTAGTGGAAAGAATTTGCATTTGTCCATACGAAGCACTGAAAAGGGGTTTCAAGGTGATGCTGCTTCTCCTGAGGTTTCCCAAGAGATTTTAGGAGGATGGGAGGGATGAAAGAGTCTAAGTATTTCCTCTTCTCTGAAGCCTGTAATAAGACCAGGATTAAACTAAGATCTCAATTTGACATTTATCTTTATTCATTGACCTGTACTGAAAAGCATTCACCTTTCTAATTTTCTGGGAGACAGCAAACATCAGGCTCTGTTATCTCTGAGCACTGCCTAACACTCTAATGTCTTTTATAATTATAGTTAAGAATTGACATTTGTCACAGGTACTTGGAAACAAAAATAATACTTCCAGTCATCACTTTTAATATAGCTTATTAAGCACCCGAATAAATTACTGAGATCTAGTATGTATACATCTGATAACAACCTCTATTGCTCCTAACTTCCTTCCCTGTTCTGTACTTTATAGCATACATAAAAAATAACAACTATTATAATATTTTTCACCAGCTTCACTGTGAATACTCAAGATCAGAGGTTCTCAAACTTCAGAGTGTGTCAGATTGCTGATTCCTCACTCCTCACGTTTCAGATTCAGCCCAAGAACGGGCATTTCTAACAGGCTCCCATGTAGTGCTGATGTTGCTGATCAGGGGAATCCACCTGGAGAATTAGCATACTAAAAAAAAGTGAATCCTATTAAGAAACAAATTTTTTACATGTATTCTATAAATTAATAAAGAAGACATCCTTTATTGTTAATAAGAAAAGGGAAGTGATTGAATTTGATGGAAGTGAAAAAGTATTTTATTCATACTGCTCAAATTTGGTCAAAAGAGTATAGAGTTATATTTGTACGATTAAAAATAAATTATATTCAAAAATAAATAATATTTATGGTAAATGAATTGTTAAAATTTTTAATTTTTTATGGATTCAATATCTTAATTTATGTTTTGCTATAAAATCATCTACTTCATTCTTTTTTACATTTATTTGCATATATTGAGCTATGTCTACCCCAATAATTATTTTATTTTATTTATATCTCATTATTTCTTCCAATGCCATTAATACAAATGATAAGAATTTAGCTATTCTTTGACTTTTGGTTATGATTTTGTTTGTTTCCATTTTGATAAAAAAAGTGGTTTATGCTATTTTTATTTTAGAGTAAATTATTAAAATTTTCTTTTTGTTCCAATGTAAGACAAAATTATATAAATACATCATGGTTACCTAGTCATAAAATTATAGGGTCTTGTATATATGTGTGTGTGTGTGTGTGTGTGTGTGTGTGTGTATATTTAAATTATTACATTAATATTTTATTAAAATCCTCTATATTGTTATAAATGTTTTTATTTTCTTCTCTTTTTAAATGAAAATAATGGAATAAAAACATTTTTATCACCCAGACTAAAAACAATTAGAAAAGGGAAAATAGCAGATGGGAAGTTCAAACAAATATTTGGAAGAGAGAGAGCAGTGAAGGATTAAGAAATGACTAAGCAGAGCAGAGTTACTTTCAACCTAATCACAAGGAGTGGCAAACCTGAAACATGAGCCATGCTACCCAGAGAACCTCCAAGATGCTGGGGAGCTGCAGATGCTGGGACCAGCAGGAAGCCGAGTTGAGATGCAAGACCTCAGCTATAAGGCTTGCTTGAAAGTCTGTGTTTAGAATGGTCAATCCCTGGGTATCTCACTTGCAAATCCAATGAATTTTCTCCTCAATGACACCACTCCCACCCCATAGGATGCTAAAGGCTATTTTGAGGATAATTTAAACAGATGCTCTAAATTTCAGAACAATAAACAGCAGAGAACTGGGGTGATCAATGGTTACAATAGGGTATTAAGCAAAATGCAAATAGAAAACTGTGGGGTCCTCAACTATTTTCTCTTGTCCTACTTCAGAATACTAGCAGCTAAGCTTGTCCTTCTCCTCACATGTCCCCCACACCCTGCCCAGCCTACACAGCAGGATATAGATACTTCTCAGATTATTCTCAGAAAGACCTCTAGATACTAATGTTTGGAGGTGCCCAGTGGAAAAGCTAAATTAAAGCTATTCCCCCCAACTGATAAATCCTCTTCATATCAGCAGAGCTTCTCAACAGTTTTTTTCATGCTTTGCTCTTAAAAAATAACTTTATAGTAAAAAATCACAAGACATTAAAAGAAAATGGTAAATTCAAGAGATACAAAAACAAAACAAATAAATACACATACAAAGAAACATATGTACACACACAAAGGAGGAATAAAGTCTGCAACTGATATCCTCAGAGAGATTAGAGAAGATACCATTTCTGTTAAAGTATAAAATCAGATGCTTTTAAATAAGCATAATTAGAGATCAAGAAGTACTACTTGAAAATTGATACATAAAATTAATAAATAGAAAAGCTTGGACAAAAAAGAAAAAGATAGTAATAGAATGCATAATAAAAAGATTTTCAATAGTTTGAGAAACCACATAGGAAATTAGAAATTTAACCTGCAAAATAGGCATTCCAGAGACAGAAAGAGAAAATGGAGAAGAAAATTTCATATTAAAAAAATACAAAAAGTATGTGTTAACTTTCTAGAACACTAATTCATCAGTGACGAATATTATATTATGTTGACTTAGCCAAAATTGTGAAATAATTATATTCCTATCATGCTTCTTATAATAGGATGGAAATAGATAATGTCAGCAGTTAAAAAGTCAAGTACTAACCTAATAAGCATAATATTGAGAGATATGAAGGCTTACCACTATTGGAATGAGCTGAAGAAATTGAATGTCTTTCATTCTAGACATTAATACTAGAGAGTAGAAAATGATGAAGCAGAGAGAAGATAGACATTTTCTATTATATATCCCTTAGTTTCTACAGCTTAAGTTTTTACTATACATATGTATTACTGAAATGAAAATAAAACATTATTTTTAAAGTAAATTAATAAAAACACGCTTGTGAGAAAGACACAAGAAAATCTGACTGGGTATTCATAATTAATAATAAATCATTTTGACAAATTGTGCCTATCATTTCTCACATAATCATTGACTGCCTTTTTGTTTCTGCCCTTCCTCCTGTCCCTGAAGAAGACTAGAGTATTCTCCAAGCAAAGCTACGGATTTGGGGGCATCAGGCACAAGAGAACTGTATAAAGCAAAGCAACTCTTCTTCATGCTCACATAGGAGTGGCTGCTTTTATTCTTTAGGCAATAAAATTTACAGAATACATTGGTAATTTTTATTATATCAAAAATCCATTTTATGAAGTGATTTTAATTCAACATCTGTGAACATGCATCTGAAAGGTATTTAACAAACACTGCATCATCTTATTTAGCAGACAGAATTGGTATTGTAAAAGCGTAATTCTGTCGTTAGAAAGCTAGGTTTAAATGCTGTTCCCCCCAACTACCAGTGATAAGACCTTGCCAATGTTTTTTTTTTTTAATTCATTTTTATTGTTAGACTTATTGGGTGACATCTGTTAGCAAGGATTACATAGGTTTCAGACATACAATTCCATGCCTTAGCTACTAAATGATGATAACAACAATGACCACCTGGTGAGCTTGTTAAGTGAAATACTTATTTCAGCATGTGAAATTCTGAGTTCAGTGCTTGGGCACTATGTGGGAAGTAGTAAATTAATTTTAAGTCGTAGAATTTATAGCAATAGTCACAGTAATACCATTATGAAAGAATGTAGCTCCCCACAATGGCTTGTGTTGTGGGTAACTCATTGGCCGGTCTTTGCCAGGCTGGTGAGTCAGGCTCCCAGCCTCACCTGGCTTCCCTAAAGCTGCTTCCACCTCTTGCAATCACTGGCGAGGTGAAGTCATGTTTCCATACTAAGAATGGAACGAGAATGTCTTTGTCTGTTTGGGTTGCTGTAACAGAGTACCATGAATAAAGAAATATGTCCCAAAGTCCTAGAGGCTGAAAATCCAAGATTAAGGCACTGGCAGAGTCTATGTCTGAAATCTTATAAAAATAAATGTAAAGATTTTTTATCAAGATGGCAGAGTAGGTCAACACTGTGCTCACCTCCTCTCAGGACCAAATCAATTACAACTAAACTACAGAACAACCATCATTGAAAATCACCTGAGGTCCAGCTGAACTGAAGCCCTACAACTACAAACATACAAAAGAAGTCACCCTGAGATGGCTTAGAGGGGCAGAAACATGAAATGGGCTGGTTCCACACCCACCTTTCCCCGTTAAAACTCAGGAGAGATATCTTGGCTGTGGAGGTCCACCCTAGAAGATCGAGGTGTCTCAGTCCCACACTGGCTCCCCAGCTGAGAGTTTCAGTGCTGGAGAGAGAAGTTCCCATAATTTCTGGCTGTGAAAACCATCAGAGATTGTGGCTGAGTGAGCTGGAGTGGGGCTGCAATCCTAGGCACTCCTCTTAAAGGGCCTGCACATGGATTTACTCACTGAGGGCTCACTTACTCTGAGCTTTAGCACTGGGGCAGCAGCTTGAAAAGTACCAGAAACATACAGGGAGAAACTGAGGTGTCTGACTTTGGGGTGAGGGCTGGAGGGGCAGCTTTTTTCCAGACAGAGGAACTAGAGGAAGCCATTGTTTCTTTGTTGAGCCCTCCTCCTCCCTGTGTGCAGACACAGGCAGGCACCATATCTGAGTTTCCATCAAACTGGCTATCACCTTTCATAACCCTGCCCCAGTGATTCCCTGGGATGCCACCCCACCCAACTTTTGGGCATACCCAAGGTACTTCCAGTGGCTTTTTCATCAAACAATCTAATTTAGCTCATGTTGCAGACTTTCCTAAACTTTCTCAAATGTTCACAAAACCCAAATAAGCAGCATCTGGCTTTATTCAGCATGTCCTGTACCACTGGCTAATCAACCCTAAGCCCAGCACTAGTGACAGCCAGTCTTAGTTCAGGGCTTAGCCTCTCAAGGCACCTCCAAGCCCAGTACAGGCAGCTGCCATCTTTGGATTGTTTTGTGGCTCATACCATTTGGCTTGAAGCAAGGCATAAGCTGCAGCTAAACTTGGCCTGCAGCAGATCCCTTCCCAGAAGGCCCCAGGGCTGGCACACGTGGTAGTCAGCTTTGGATCAAGCCAGAGCATCATCCAGCCACCCTCAAGGATGACAAAACCAAAGGGCAGACTGGGCAGGCATCAGAGCCTTGCTAAAGTAAACCCTGCTCTGTAGGGTCATCCCTTGCACTACAGCTCCTTCATGGTGGTCACAGCCAGTCTTCACGTCCAATCAGCTTGAGGATCAATTCCCTCCCATTGACATGCAAACTGCAACCAAAGCTCAACTACAACAGGAGGGAATAAGCAACCCACACAAAGAACATACCTGGAGCATCCAGCTCTGGTGACCAGAGAGACTGCACCATTGGGCCCCATAGAACACCTATTTAGTAGGCCACTCTATTAATAATGGGAGATATAGCAGCCCTACCTAATACATAGAAACAAATTCAGGGAGGCAGCCAAAATAAGGACACAAAGAAATACATTGCAAATAAGAGAAGAGAATGAAGCTCCAGAATAAGAACTAAACAAAATTGAGACAATCTACCAGATGCAGAGTTCAAGACACTGGTTATGAGGATGCTCAATAATCTGAGTGAGAACTTTAACAAAGAGATATGAAACATAAAAATGGAGATGAAAAACATAAAAAGAAGCAGTTAGAAGTGAAGAATACTTAACTAAAATGAAGAATACATTGGAGGAAAGCAACAGTAAATTAAATGAAGCACAGAATCAAATAAGTGATTTACATGGCAAGGCAGCAGAAAACACTCAAACTGAACAGCAAAAAAGATAAAAGAACCCCCAAAACTGAGGATAGTTTAAAAGGCTTCTTGGGACAACACCAGCCATACCAACATTAGCATCATAGGGATACCAGAAGAAGAAGAGCAGAAAGAATTGAAAACTTACTTGAAAAAATAATGATGAAAACTTCCTTAACTTGGTGAAGGAAATGGATACACAAGCCCAGGAAGCGTAGAGAGTCCCAAACAAAATCACCCAAACAAGCCTGCACCAAGACGTTTTATAAATAAAATGTCAAAGGTTAAAGACAAAGAGAGAATCTTAAAAGCAGCAAGAGAAAAGCAATTAGTTACCTACAAGGGAGCTCCCATAAGACCATCAAGTGACTTCTCAACAGAAACTTTACAGGCCAGAAGGGATTGGCAAGAAATATTGAAAGTGATGAAAGCAAGATTACTCTACCCAACAAAGCTATCATTTAGAATCAAGGGACAGATAAAGAGCTTCCCAGACAAGTATGGAGTTCATCACCACCAAACCAGTATTACAAGGAATCTTAGAGGAACTTCTTTGAGATGAAAAGAATTTTTTTAATAAAAAGTGTGACTAATAAAATGGTGATAACAACACATCTATCAATAATTCACTTAAATGCAATGGATTAAATGCTTCAACCAGAAGATAGGGTGGCTACATGGTTAAGAAAACAAAGCGCTTACATATGCTGCCTATGAGAGACTCGCTTCAGATTAAAAGGCATGCAGAGACTGAAAGTAAAGAGATAGGAAAAAGATATTGCATGAAAATGAAAACAAACAAAAAAGCTGTGGTAGCAATAGTTATGCCAGACAAAATGGACTTCAAAACAAAGGCTATAACAGAGACAAAGAGGGACCCAGAAATCCCACTTCTTGCTATTTCTCCAGAGAAACCCAAAATGCTACTTCAAGAAGATAAATACATTTATACACTCAGTGCAGCATCGTTTACAATGACCAAGATGTGGAGGCCTACTGGGTATCCATAGATTAATGAATACATAAAGAGGAGGCAGTATGTCATCTATAATGGAAAATTGCTTGGCCGTAGATGGGAATGAGGTCTTGCTATCTGAGGCAGCATGAGTGGAACTGAAGGGTATTTGTGCTGTGTGGAGTATCTCAGACAGAGACAGACAGCTGCCATGTGATTTCATTTATATATGGCATCTAAAGAACAAAAATAAACAAACAAACAAAATAGAAGCAAACTCACGGATACAGAGAACATTTTGATAGTTACCGGATGGGAGGGGGGTTGTGGGTCAGTGAAAAAGGCTAGGGATTAAGACAACAAATTGATCATTACACAGAAGTCATGGGGGATGTAGCGTATAGCATAAGAAATATAGTCAATAATACTGTACTAACTCTGTATAGTATCAAATTGGTACTAGGCTTATTGGAATGATAGATGGGAGAAAGGTTGGCGGGCAGGGTGAAAAAAGGGGAAGTGATTAAGAAGTACAAATTGGTAGTTACAAAATTGTCATGGGGATGTAAAGCATAGAAAATATAGGCAATAATATGGTAATCACTATGCATAATGCCAGGTGATTATAGACTAGTCAGGAGGATCACTTCTTAAATTGCATAAATGTCTAACCACTATGCTGTACACCTGGAGTTAATAATATTGCATAGCAAAATCAACAATTAATTAATTAATTAAGGTGTTAAATAAATAAATACATGGTCAAAACAATGGACCAAAGACAAAGAAATGGAGATATAAATAATAGTAAAAGGAATAAACTGTACAGAGAACTATTAATCTGAAAACTTATCTCTGAGTGTCTTGGCAGCCAGGGCAAAGAGGAAAAAACAGCGACCAGTATCAGAATTTTAGAGGGAAGGAAACATATTCATAGACTGATAAAGTATGTCTATTATCTGCCTTGTAATGTAGAACTGAAATAAGATAGAACCAGGGGATCTGAAGGAGAACTCCATGTCTGTGCAGGAGATGGGAGGATGGGAACACATATAAACTCTACATTTGTATATTTTATCTGTTATAAAATATATAAAATAAAAAATAAGTGTATAAATTAAATATAATTTAAATAATAAAACATATATTTGGATTTTTACTGACATTAAAAAGTGTAGGCTAGTAATAATGGGAAGAGGAAAATTTATGTTTATAAATGAAATAGTCCCCAAATCTAATTTTAATCTTTGTTTCAGTTTTTGCTTTCCTAAACAAAATGTTTGCTCTATGGATGATAATTGGAATTGACTGATTTGGTTTTAAGACCTTTATTTTTAGTATTCTCCAATAAAGTGGCAACACTAGGTGGGAGATAAGAAAAGGAGCAAAATAGCCAGATACTTTCAAAAATTAGATACTGTAAGTCTAATTAATCAAGAGATTATGTGGATCACCTCATTCTACATGAAGGCACAGCTAGAGGACACAGCTTGGTTTCTCAAGTTGTTCACAGTAGGGAATACTGGCTCTCAGAACATTTCGAAACCAGGTGAATTATGTCTGAACTCATATTTCTCTTGTATGGCTATTGAATGATGGTGTCTTAGAAAGCAGACATTATGGATACAATTTTAGCTCTCAGTAAATATAAGATCTTCTTCCCTTAGGGTTCCCAGATTTTATTTCTACTGAGGACCGGAGAGGTAGTGTTTTAAATGGGTAGATTAAAACTCTAGGACTTTATCCTTTCAGGCTTAGTCAGTAAATCCTTTGTATACTGACCTTTAGGTAGCAGTGCAAGGCTCATCTATTTGCAAAGGTATGAAGCTGAATCATAGGAGATGAGGTGTCCCTTGTGCTCTCTCTATCAGAAGGGAGTTTTTCACTGTGACTGTGTCATTTGTTAATAATGCAGGCTCGCTTTAATGTGAACAAAGTGTTCATTGAAATAAGAAAAAATGAGCGACTTACAAGACATTGTGGATATAAATATTATGCCCTTTTTAACTGACAGGTAAAATGAAGCAAAGAAAGATGAAGTACAGGTCCCGGAGGTCACACAGTTAAGTGGCAGAAACAAACTTCAAAAGGTTTAATCTTGAAGTTTCTGTCAGCATCCACTTTTCACATCCAGCACCACTTGTGCTTGCCTTGGCTTCGTTGCTTCCTTTGGAAGCAATTTCTATAAAGATGGCAGAATTAGTGAGTCCTTAGAGGATGTTCTCTTTCAAAAATCATTTAATTTAAAAGTAAGAGAAACTGCTATAAAAGCTAGAGAGAAAATAAAACATGACTAATTAAGTATGTAAACTAACTAAAGACTTGTCTAACAATTTTAATACTGTAATAACCATCATAGTCAATTTATAAAACTTCAGAATTTACATCACAATTTATAAATGAGGCAACAAGAATTATCTCTTATGAAGTGATTATAGTGTATTCAAGACGGTTACATTTCAAAGACACTAAAATGTAATTTAGATTTCTATCTAACACCCTGCAAATTGAGAAAGTCTACCAAATGTTTTCCAAAAGAATAATTTAAATAGACATGGAAAATGAGTATTTCCTCTACAAAGAATAATGTTTATATGTTCCAAAGGTATTTCCATGGTCTTATCATTAGGAGGTTGTTCAGATTACTAGTTTTTTTGTTTTTCTGTGTGTGTGTATGTGTGTGTGTGTGTGTAGGATTCTCAGACTAAATGCAGTGAAATTAGAGCAAGAACTGAATTTGTGAGTTATTCGATTCCATCCAAAAAAATTCTACCCATAACATTTGCCTGGAATATCCAACTTCTCAACCCCCTAACTAAAATCCCCATGAATGGCCTTTGTCTCTACAACTAATTTCACATTCTTTTTTCATGTTTCTTTGTCTAAATATTCTGTTGAATATGAAATTGTTGGAAACACCACACTAAAAGATGTTTTAGAGTCAGGTGAGGAAAAGAGACATTGAACCATTATGATATATTTTGCCTAAAAATTATTTAGGAGCTGCTTAATAATGTTTGTTCAGTTTTTAATTAATAAACTGTATTCGAAAGTATCTCCTAGAGAATGGAGGCATGAAGGTCTGGATGACAGGGTGTCGAGTGACATCCTATTTTCTTCCATTACTGGGAAAGTGATAAAAATAACTGAGATCCACAGATAACCAACCCAATAGTGATTTTAGAAATCTTTGTATAAGAATGAAAATTCACACACACACACACACACACACACACACACACACTGTACATAGAACATTCCTCAAAACATTTGCTCTATTCGTCTAAAGACCCAAAATATAGTCAGATCCAATATGTACCACCAAAGCTTCTAAAAAAAAAAAATAGAACTCAAGCACAGCCTTAAAATATAATATCCAAAAAGGATATGATTTTTCCTTCCTCTAGTTTATACTTAATTCTCGGACAGTCTTCCATTTCACTTCCTTCTCTGTCTGCCTTCCCAACCCCTGTCTCCTGCCCACAGAGTCCTTCTAATTCCCTGGTTCTATCTTATTGTCCTGAGGGAGGCAGGGAAGAGAGAAAGAAATGGGAAATGGGAAGTGAGTGGGACAAAGACATATCAGTATGAGTTTTTCTGACAGCCTTCCTATGTAGTAAAGCCCCATCTTATTTAATATTACTTATATTGAAATGTCCACCCACACACACAACTGCTAATTTCCATTTTACTTATTCCCTGGGGATAGAGAATCATTTCCACCTTTAAAAGTCTGTAGATGGTCATTTCAACCACTATGGGTCACCCCAACCAAAAATCTCTTAACTGTACTATGAAACTGATAGCATGTATAATTACATTTTATACAATGTTAATGTTTAGATGAAAACCCAATTTTGCAAATATTTTATGTTCTAAAATCTCCTGGCTGCAAAACAAATAGGTCTCTATTGTCCTGAATGCTCCAGCTTTGAGTGTATGGGTTCCCCCGTCTTCTGCAATACCAGGCTAATGGACTCTGTGTTCCTGAAATATGTGTTTGATGTGTATGATTCTCAGAATTCTCGTTCCAAGTGGTAAGCAAAGGGAATTTTGTGTGAATTCACACTTGGAATGTAGGCACTGCGCTATTACCACGTCTTCAGAGATTTTACTTGTTCATAACAGCTAAATGTGAATGAAGTAAGGTTAGAAAGGTTAGCTAAATTGTTGGAAAAAGACTTACTACTTTGCTAGTTTATCTTCAAGCATGTATTTTTTAAGTATCCAAACTGCTCCTGTGGTTTTAAAAACTAGTGAGTAGTAAATAATAAATTAGGAGCATTTGAGAAATTGAAAGGATTCCAGTAGGTAATACGTTTTTAAAAGTTCAATGTAATGCCTCTAGAACATTTACTGTTAGATTAATCAGGCAGTTTTGATCAACATATTTAATATATGTTGTTTATTAACACATATTTCTTGAGGATTAACATCCACACTTTGCACATATGTCAGCATTTATAATCTTTCTGATACCCCATTATTAATTTTATGTGTCACCTTTCCTTATAACCTCTCCTCTCATGTGAAAGTGCTCACTGTTATGAATAGAAATTAGGCAGAGATTAGAAATTAAAAAAAAATCAGTGATAATTGGCAGTGTTTTGACCACAGCTTTTAACACATTGTATTGAAATTATAAGTATACATCCTATGATTATGAAGTGTACATTACAAATTTATATATATCTTTTTTCATCACACATTAGATGATAAACTTGTCAAAGGCAGGTACTATACTTCAGCTGACACAGAAACTAGTACTATCTCCACATAGTAAGAAAGCAAGAATGTTTTTGTTGAATTAACTTAAACTGATGGTCAGAGGTTATTTCTCAATATTCTCAAGTGGAAGTGGTCCAATACATAGTAAACAATGGTCAACCAAATTGGTTTTTAATAATGGTTAAATTATATTATAATAACTAAAACACTGAAAGACTCTTACTTTACTCCTAGAAACTAAAACTTAAAAATGTCCAATGACAGTATCAAGAACATCAATAAGGTGTTTAAAGAAGTTATAGAATTAAAACTAGGCAACAGCTACAATGTTATGAGTAGAAAATTGGCATGATATATTTTTTAAAGTCTTTTAGCATCATAAATGCCTACTGCAGAATTTAAAGCAGTATTTATTTTAAATACAAATTAATAATTATGTTAATGTTTTCATTAAAAATGTCTTCATTTTCCTTATGCTAAAGAATCAAAATGTTTCAGCTTTAAAATTTGGACTTCATTAGCCTTGCATTTGTTCCACCATGCATGAATTAGCTAAAGAGAATTCTATAACAAATTCTTCAAGCAGACAACTCTTAATACATGGTGGAGTTACGAGATTTTACACAGTAGTAGAGCGTTCACCACGAATACCTTTCTCTTCCCATCGTTAAGTCAAAGCGATCTCTTTTTCAATGCTGTAGTAGGAGGGCCCACAGTCAGGCTGTGCATGAGCATGCACTGGGATGGGGGACGACTGGGCTAAGGACAGAGGAGTTGTCAAAGTCAATCACCATTCCAGAATCTGACTAAGCTGCATGTACTACAAATCCTGTTCATTCATCCCTGCTGGAAAACCCACAAAAAATTGTCACGAGAGTCCAAATTTTTTCTCAATATTCTTGGGTACTGAAGAGCAGGAAGATGGCCCATTTTTAGGTAACAGGTCACACAGAAACAATTTTAAACAGAAATTTGCAGCATTGCAAAAAATACTCAAAAACAAATCAAGTTGAGTTATAAACATAATTGAAGAAAAGTAGTGCTGTAAAGTTGAACTTTGCTGGCAAACTAGAAAAGTTTGTAATCAGTTTAGTAATTGAGATACAAGAATTAACAGTTTGAATGAAGACGAGCATAGAACCATAAGAGGACAACCTCACATATGATAAAGTCAACAGAGGGGACCAGAATCACAATATTTCCATTGGGTATACTAGCTTAGAGTCTCACCAAAACTTTAAAAAAATATATAGAAAATTAATAGACTGTCTGGATAACTTACTGTATCATCTATGACCTACCCATCTATGTGTGCTTATGTGTATACAACTCCACTACACTGAACTATAAAACGTTGTAAAACAGGAGATGTTTTTTAATGTGGTGTCTTCACTGACAGATATACAATACCTAGAACAGTGCCTGCTACATAGTAGGTGTTCAATAAATACATACTTGGGGGTTGCCTGGTGGTGTAATGGCTAGGCTTTGGCACTCTCACTGCAGTGACCTGGGTTCAATCCCAGTTCAGGGAACCGACCAAAAAATAAAAAATAAAAATAAATATGTGCTGCATGAATGAGTGATATGAATGGTTTTAATTTTGTTTCCCACTGTTCCATTAAACAGATCCAGCACTTGTAGTCCATCCCCTACCCTTCAGTGACAATGCAAATGTTTCTAGAACTCTTTTGGTCATTCTTAGAAAGCAGAAAGGCCTATGATAACTTTAAGTAACACACATGAACACAGTAATATAAAATTCCTTTCCCAGGTAAAATTAAATCAAAGTCTAAGTTGATTTAGTGTTAAATCTCAGTTTCTTTCTCAACTGATGCCTATAACAACAGTGGGGAAGAATTTTCCTTTCCTTCCATCAGCTGGGGATGGGGGAGGTTGGATATAAGAGTGACAGGAATAGTCATACTTCTGACATGACCCTCACTGTCATAACTAGGTGTCATGCTTTTTAGACCTCACAGATGGTTTAAAACTGATTTTCTTGTAAAAGTGCTTTTGTTTGAAGTTTCCTCTGCTAGGTGCTCTCATTTGCAACTGCTGTGACAGGGCAATGTCTCTCCTCAAGTCTATAGCGTCCAATCCCACTTTAGCTTCTGTCTCTGGTGGTAGACCTTTCAGCCTGTTACCACTCAGGTCCCCTGGCCTTGGAAGGAAAATCCCTTGGGCAAGATGTTAAAATAGCATCAGTCTCATGCCTCTGACCCAGTATTCACACCCCTATTGACCTGCATTGGTGGGAATGCCTTTTCTTCCCAGTACAGAGTTCTCTTCCACACAAGCCACTGAAGCTTTCAAGTGTGACAGTGGCACCAGTGCCCTGTGGCCCTTTAACTGCAAGCTCACCAACCCATCTATGAAAGAACCCTCCGTAGCCTTGAATAAAGGGGATATTACTCCATAAGGGGAGTGTGGCTCTTAATGCCATTTCTACTGATACATTGTGCTTGTAAAATTCTTTTCCCAATTTTGTTCAACCTTTGATTATTGTTCTTGGTGAGGTGTTCCTAGAAAGAGATCCAATGTCATGTAACCAGTTCTCAAATATAAAGTTCAATCTTGAATTTATAATTTTTATCTTGCTGGTCTATGTCAAACTTTGCTTCGGTTCTTGTTAGTTATTGTGCCTGGGTCTCTAGGCTGTAACATCCAATTAAATAGCCTGCTACACGTGGCTATTTACGTATGGCAAATAGGTTTTAATTCTCATGGTAGTTCTGAGCCAGTCACGTAGTGGCCAAAGAGCTCTGAGATGAAGAGATCTAAGCTCAGGGGCAAGACTGTCTTGGTTGATTAGTGATCCTGCCAAGGAAGAAGGGGTGGTGGGCAGGATCTATGAGGGCAGATGCCATGTTTGTCTTGTTTATGCTGTATTTCTTGTCCTAGCAATATGCCTAGAATCAAGTACGTTCTCAATACTTATGCATTGAATTTACAAACATAAACATATATATATACATATATAATTATACTAATCACATATATTTTTAAATTAATTGTATACACATAAATTAACCTTTTAATTAGCTAAATATTGTTTAGTATGCTAGTATAAGTTCAACTATTTTCAACCACTTGTTTTTTTGTCTTTATAATAGTAATTTATAAAACCTTAAGGCGATATTATTCCTTAAGGCATTATTAAAGATAAACTTAAATAAATTCAACTCGAATGACAATTATGATTTTAATATCCCTTTCAAAAAGATGCTGGCTGTGTTGCCATACAAAATATGATTTTCAAGTTAACCTGAGTTTTCAGGATATTGGGTATGTTCATGAAATATCAACTACAAAAGAATGACAGATAGGCAGAATAAGAACATATTAATTGACAATGCTTGGTAATTATTCATCTTTTATTTGGTGGTATTAAATTAATAATGGGCTTAATGGCTGTGTTAAGTAATTGATGACAGAGAGCTGAAAAATACTGAGAACACAATGCCCATATAAATGTAACTGTATTAATAGTTACATTGTAAAAGATGAGGTAATAAGAAAGATCAGTTTAAAGACAAATTAAATAAGTTTTTCTGGAGAGGCAACCTTAGCCTTTTAGTTTCTTATGCAGAATAACATTGGAAAGACTTTAGGGAGTATCTGCATAGAAGGTTCAAATGAAGGTTAAAACCTTTAGGTATGGGGGAGCTCCCTGGTGGTATAGAGGCTAAGGCTTCGGCGCTGTCAGCACTGCAGCCTGGGTTCGATTCCCAGCCAGAGCACCACCCACATAAAAATTAAAAAAAAATAAAATAAATTTAAAAACCTTTAAGTATGGATCTGGGAAGTTTTTCCAGAGAGTATCATAAATGTGGGAATTTAGAAGATATCTGGATATTGGGCTGATTTAATTTTTTAATTTGAGTATTGAATTTCATAAAAATATGTTGCTACATGTTGATATGTAGAAAACCTTGTTATAGAATACTTCAGATATCTCAATTTGTTGTATATAAGGTTCATACTACTTCAAATCAACATGTTTATGATTTCAGTTCTTTTAATCTACTCGTTTATGACAATGACAAAAACAAAAATGTTGTTTTTGTTTTTTGAGAGGTAACGTTGTTTTGATATAAAGATGAAGTAAGCCATGTCAGGATGTCAACATTCTTCATCTGTTGTCCCTGCTTCAACTGCTGAGGGGCCCTGCTGGGTGGAGGCTCATCCATAAGAACATGTGGAAAAGCAACTAAAGTAAGGGGACATTTTGACTATAAACACTGAGAGCTCGTGAGGACTGTTTCAGAGTTTTGGTTCAGGCCAGTTGACGCCAAAGACCCTTGAGACATTTGCTCTGGTCTTCAAGAGGCACCCCTTAGAGACAGAGGTGTTAAACCCCACAGTGGCCTGTGAGAGAGGTGAGCCTGCCTACTGGTGCTGGTGTCTTCGTTGCCAGCAATGAGCTTTAGTAATACAGGACTTCACTTTATGGCTGACGGCTGGCATTCAATTCAAGGTTGGTTGTCATCTCTCCTGAGTGCCTCCTCGTATAAAAAGGAACACCTCTCTTAAAAGTTGGGCTTTACTCCCTTCATCTCCCCCTGCTTGAAACAGTAGTGTGATTAGTTTGTCATTTGTTTGAAGTATGTTATTTCTTCATTTGGCTTATTAGGAGATATTATCCTGTACACAATTGCTCATGAAATTATTATATAATTCCCACAGCAAACCTGTGCTGGCAAAGAGAGAAATCAGTCTCTGAATATAACTTTTAATACCTCACACACACACACAAAGAAATATGCTATCATGTCGATTGACAGTGGATTTAATTAGATAAGAATAAAGAGTCCAAAAGATGAGAACCAGGCAGTAGGTATCAGGCAAATCTATGGTTATAGACGGTGATTAAAAAGAAATTTAAACATGTACTTTATCAATGGTTTGCAAGCCCATTAGATGATATTAAATAAAAACATCTAGTGTGGCAATTAAGCTGTCTGGACTCATGCAACGGCAAGTGTCTTTCATTCTTCAGTCAACAGTACTGATTTCAAGTTGATTAAAAAGAGCAGGTTAAACTTAGTAATTATTAAGGAATTTTCAGAAAGTGCAAATTTTATAAAGGATACCCTGGCTAACTATGCCCCTATGCAGGAAACAAAAAAGAAAGAAAGAAAGAAAACAAGAAAGGAGAAAGGGAGGAAAAAAGGGAGAGAGGGAAGGAGGAAAGAAATAGAAAACACACATTTTGATTATTATAAATTTTATGTGGGCAAGTGGAAAGAAACATACTATCCCCTGATAACAAAATTCATAGCTAGTTTTAGGTCCACTCAACATTCATGAGACCAACAGTTTGATGGAATATAAACAACATGGAACAAACCATTGCTGTTAATGCTCAAAGAGCACTTCTTCCACTAGTTTTTAGTAGCATCGTTTGTATTTATGAAAAATACCTCATTGTAATGAAGATAGCAGTATCTTAACTCTGAACTTGGCAGAACTATAGTCTCAGTAATGTTAATTTTTTAATGTGGCAACCTCACCCCAATTGCATTCTTAATAACCAATTCACAGGTATAGAGAAATGAGCATGGGGTTTAATTCTATTTTTAAAAAGGTTAATATCTTTCTAGTACAGTAGTGGAACACTGAAGGCACGTATTTTTAATGACCGCTTTCAAAATTAAGAGGAGAAAGTAGCTCTTTAGTCTGAAATTATCCTAAAAGTATCCTAAGTAGACAAGATGGGCATTCTAGACATGTATTTGCACTATTTACTTAGGTATACTTAGGGAACCATATTGTACGATTCACAAATATCAACTCAGTACCTCCTCTGAGCATGTCTTGTACTAATGCTGTGCAAGGCCATAGTAGCAAAGACAGAAATAGACACATTTATCCCTGAAATCTTATAATCAATAGTTTCATGCCTAATGCAGTGCTCCCAGCACCAAGGATTCTTTGTCTGAAAATTTAGCCTCACCAAACACACGAAAGAACCTTACCTGGCACTGAACCCCAGAACTATCAGCAAAGAAGAATGAGTTTACTTTTCTGTCCTGAACTCAGTATCCATAATGCAGTGTCCACTGGGTTTAGAATAAGGCCTGGTCAGACTCTCCATTTGTCCTGCAGACTGGCTTTTTGCCTATCTGAAAGAACCTACTACTGGGGCTGGAGTTCTGCTCTGAAACTGAGCCCTTGTGGCTGACTATGAATCCATTAAGCTCTTATCAACCCTCCAGCCTCAGGGGCTACACTGCTTCCTCCACCCTTACATGGCTGGCGGGGGCCTTCCTTAAAGCTCCAGTTCCCTGAAATTAGAGTGATAGCATTCCCCAAACTGCATCGTTACTCCTGTTTCATGACTTCCTGTGTGATGTCCTTCCTTTCCAACAGATTAGACTTCTGGGACAGTGACCCTACCCTGGTTGTTTTCAGAGTCCCCAGGCACTAGTCTATTAAGCACCAGGCCCCCCCACGTGGAGACCAGCTCTCCACAAGGAGAATCCCATTAGCCTGGATTCTGTCTGTATCATTTGTTCCTTTTCCCTGTCTGTTGAGGCCCCAACATGTCTCGCAACTGAGGAGAAACAAAACTTGCACGTGTGAAACAATTAGAAAGTAAAGTGAACATTATATAGTAAGTGATCAATTAAATACAACCAAGGGCTAATTCCTGGTACAGCCTATCTATGTCACAGGAGACTATCAAAAAGAACATAGGACACGCAAAGAATTCAATGCAAAACTCTGTATTATGTAAAATACTTTAAGGTTTCTGACTGGGATGATGTACCATGGCTCCTCTTCTATGACATGTATAAAATAACATTATTTCTGAAAAGAAACTTCTTTGTATTACCATTTAAATCATTTAGATCCTGGAAAATTTTCACATTATAATTCCTCCTCCTCTCAAAATGTAAAATACCTTCCGTTAGGCTTCATGATGAACATAATAAAACTTAAAAAAAAAAAACCCTAAAGGTCACATTATTCAAAACTCCAAGCTGAAGTTCTGTGTGAGATGCACTTCTGCATGGCTCATTTGAGCTCTGCACTGCCACTTTGTTGAGATGAATGAGCACAGAGAACAGGAGTGAGCTCATAGATTTTTTTGCTATTATTCAACTGAAGACAGTTTCCCAGAGGCAAGATTAACACAGCACAACCTGTCAGATTCAACTTCGAAGGCTGAATATTCACAGTAGAAAGACACCAACAACAGAGGAATAAAATGCGAGACCGGTTTACCCAAAATTGCAGAACCCAAAGTTCACCATCACTGCGAAGTCCGGCCTCTCTCTTCCCGTGCTGTTTTCTCTTTCCTCTCATAGTAAAGCACTCCTTTAGAGAATATTTAGAAAGGTGCAACAGTATTCACAATTTCCCCCCCAAAATACCTTTATCTAACTGAGTGACTGCGCCTTAACTTTTTTTGAAGCTTAAAAACATTTTCATAATTGCATCCCTGAATATCTTCTAAAATACTTACATTTTTCTAAACTCAAAGTGAGCAGTCTTATCGCCTCAGGTCTATCTATTTAGTACCTTTCTAGTGATAATGTTCTCAGAAGCAGAGCAGCTTGGATGAGGGCTTGACAAAGATTTGCTCAATATCACTCCTTTCAAATTTCAGTCTCAGTCTTACTAATCATGACCTGAATGGCTATTGATTCCTTTAAGATGTAGGTATTAAAATATATAATATTTTTAAAGATTTATGTGACAGCATAGCATATCCAGTTGCTCTGAAAGTCTTCAAAATCAATGACCTGATAAATCATTTATAATCACTTATAATCATTATGACAGAACAAAGCACAATAATTAGGGCTGTGGAAATAATCAGATGAGTGAAGTTTCAATTTGACTACTTCACTAATAATCATGCAACAATAATTTGGGCTCCTTTGGAAACTTTCATTCCAAACTAAACTCGAAAAAGTAGACACAAATAAATAAATAACACAGTATAACATGAAACATCCAAAAGGAGTTTACTACAACACTATTAGAGGCAGTATAGAGGAGAGGTAAAGTAAGAAGTTGCCTGGCAAAGTGTGATTTTGACTCCGTGGTTCCACTCCCCACTGTGTGACCTTGAGCAAGTTACTTAACCACTCTGTGTCTCAGAATAACTTTTCTCCTCTCTCTATGAGCTGGGAGAGGCTGATGAGCTGGATGAGATCTTGGCACTTCCTACCCAGTTCTGTGCAGGTAAATGGCAAATACTACTTTTCAGACTCATTGGGCACTTCTCACCAACATATCTCATCTTTGGGGCCTCGGACTTATAAAATGAGATAATTTAGCGTCTATCTCATTAGACAAGCTACTGCAATTATCTTGCATTCTTGTAGCACTGTATCACAATTTTTTATTTTAATTTGAAAAAATTCAAAACTTCAGAAGAGTTGTAAAAATCATAAAGGAATATGTGTACACCACTTTCACCAATTGTAAATATTTTGCTACATTTTCTATCTCTTTTTTCTCATATATAAGTGTATATGTGTATGTATATTCGTGTATACTTGTATTTTGCTGAATCATTTGAGACTAAGTTGCAGATGTCATGACTCTACATACTTCAGCATGTCTCTTAAGAATGAAGATATTCCCTTAAATAACCACAATAACAATTATCATGTTTAGTAAACTTAACAGTATACAATTTTCTAATAATGTTCATGATAGCAATAATTTTTTCTGATTCGGCATCCAATCTAGGATCTTGCATTACACTTAAATTGTTACTTATTATAACATTTCCTTACTAATGTTATCATTAGTCTCTCAGTATTAATCTAGATTATAAACACCTGAGCACACTATATTTTATTAATCACTATACTTTTGGTATAAGCACATCTACTATCACAAGAAGAGAAACTCGGTAGCTATTTGATAAAAGACTAGCTGAAAGTTATTTGTCAGTTTTTCCCACGTTATGTACCAAGCAAGAAATTTGACATAATGATATTTTATGTTTAAAAAGCTGGAAGAAACTCAGAAATTATTTTGTTCAAATCCTTACTTCTTAGATGAGATCCCAAAGAGTAACTTGCCGATATCAGAAAGCCTAAGGACATCAGAACAGACCAGAACGACATCCTCAACTCCAAGAGCGTCTGTCATGTCATGCTGGTGTTCTCAGCCACTTTCAGAATCTATTACAAACGTGCAAAATGTGGTTTCCTTGCTCACCATCTATTAATCTGGGCAACTTCACAGATGAAAAGAATGAGTAATTTAATATCTTGCCCTACCCCTCTCTGGTTCGAGCCATTCACATTTAGAAAAACAATCATGGCACTGAAACAACCTTTCATAATTAAGATAGATGTGGATCTGCTATCACAGAGCATCAAACGACAAGCTCTTCTCCAGCATCACAGGGACATTGTGCTGTGTTCATCTGGAGTGTCAGAACACGAATATCATGATCAATTCAACAATTAGCATTTTTCAAGACAATACACACATTATTGGTTGGAACAGCAGGGTACACTTGAAACAGAGAGCCATTGAACCACTGCTTAATGGGCGCTTTAGTCTTTTATGTAGGCTTAATGAACAAGGATGAACATTAGGGAAAATTTTATTTGAAAATTTATTAAAAAAACGTGTTGTACTCAAGCAATGTGAATTTCCATGTCTCTTCTAAAACTACCCATGGGGGGGGAAATGAATGTTAAGAATTAACTCCTTTACTGAGTTTGACTAACATATATATCAATTCCATGACTTTATAATATAACGTTAGAATATAATAATACAACAATAGTAAGTGAATACACATTGTCATTTTCCCAGCTTGAAAACGTGGTTTACATTCTTAAGAGGAACCCAATTGCATTTCACAATTTTATGCTAGTAAAATTAGGCATTTTGTAATATAAATTGTTAAACTTCAGTTTTCCCTGTGATAAAAGGAAAAGCAGACTTGCATTAAGATTTAAGAATCAGAGAGATTAATTCCAATTTATTCCTAAAGTCATTAGGCAGATAAAGTCTCTAGAGTAGTGCTCACTTGACTAAGGCATTTTCTTTCCTTGATAAAAGTTACAGTGACTAATGAATAAAAGGGCACAGGTCACCTAGTCTATAAAAGAATTAAGTAAAGTGGAAGGAATGTGTTGGAGGAGGGGAGGGAGGAAGATTGTTGATCAAGGGCTAATTTAACTCTGACCATCAGAGAAGGTGTACCATATAGAGGTTCTTTCTTTTTGTTTGTTGGTTTGGTTTTTGCCTACGTGTCTTTCCTCTTCTACTAGTCTGTGAGCAACTTCAGGGCAGAAACTATCGTTTTCCTTCTACTCTCCACAATGTTTCACTCAGGACCTTGAATGTGGGAAATAGTTAATAAATGTTTGTTAGATGCAAGGAGGGAAGGAAGGAAGGAAGGAAGGAAGGAAGGAAGGAAGGAAGAAAAGAAGGAAAGAAGGGAGAAAGAGAGGGAGGGAGAAAGAGAGAGAATGAATCAAGAAGGCTGCCATGAAAAATAAAATCTTCCTGTCTCTTCCTGTTGTGGGACATCCTTCAGATTGTTTGCTTAGAGCATTTTCCTTCCCCACACTCCTTCATCTTCCTCCTGGTACCACAGGGAATCTCAGTTGTCACAAAACACAACCGCAGAGCTTGTGACCACTTCACCCCATTCTTGCCTGACCACCTCAGGACAACATTCTTGTCTGACACCTGAGAATGCTCCAGGATTAAATCAACAAGGGGATTTAAGATTATTTAGTTCAAGTCTCTCATTTAAGACATAAAGAAATGGAAATATTAAGGGATGAAGTGATTTGTCCTTCCCCAAAGAGCCAGTCCTAGAAAATGGATTGTTTTAGATTCCTGATATAAACTTTGTATTTTGAAATGATTTCAAACTTTGAAAACAGTTCTGCTGCCGTGATGCCCCATTACCTCCAAATATTTCAGAGTGTATTTCTTACAAATAATATCTTTCCCTTCAAATCCCCAATATAATAATCAACATAAAGAACTTAATATTAATATATTACTACCATTTAATCCACAGACAAGTGTCACCAACTGGCCAAGAATATGTGTTCTAGCAAAAGGGTCAGATCTAGGACCCCGTTTGGTAACTATGTCTCTTTAATCTTCTTCAATCTCAAAGAGTTCCTCAAAGTTTCCTTAGCTTTCATGACATTGACACTTTTGAAGATTACAGGATGGTTGTTTAGAAAGACATCCTTCATTCTGGCTGCCTGACGTTGCTTCATGATTATCTTAAGGTTGTATATATTTTTGGCAAGAATATCACAAATACGATGCTGTGTTCTCATGGCACCCTATTGGTGCTATTCAATTTTGCTTCTTCCCCTTTGGTAATGTTGCTCCTGATTACTTAGCTGAGCAGTTGTCTGTCAAGTTTCTTTGCTGAAGTTACTCTTTGTTCCTTTGTGAGGGTCTTTAAGACAGCATCAGACAGTATCCCATTCCTTAACAAACTTTCTATCATGAGTTTTAGCATGCCCCACCTCATGTCTGAATTATAATGAATGGCCACCAAGTGATTTTCTTCTTCTTTATACGTAAATCATTTGGTAGTCGATTTTTATGAAAAGTTTAATAATATTTATTTGATACTAAAATTGTTCCTTTTTTGACCACTTGGCTTCTATATCCTTTTGAAATGTCCCAATCATGGGTACTTCCTTATTTTCCAACACAATGAGATCTCTCACATTTATTTTGTAACTTCTCAGGCTCTCTCACTAAAGATAGTAAATATATGCATGCACATGATATACATATATATGTTCACACATGCCTCCCTATCAATTTTTATTTATATATGTATATATTTATCTATATCTATATATTGAAAAGCATGTGTTCGAACCATACCTCAATTCCAAACACCATCAAGTTTGTTCCAGTGTTCTCTCTTTTCTTATTCCCTGCAATGAGAAACTTCTCTTTATCTTCACTATACTCACTTATTCACTCAGTCCCCCAGAGAGTAACCCACTCCCCACCCCACCCGCGATCTTCATGTGTGTGCTCCTATCACCACTCCTAACCATCGCTGCCACATTCCCTGCACAAGTGCCCTCCGCACATGGCTTGGGCTCCCCATACACGAATGTGCTGCCTTCATCTCTGTCTCCACCGGGATGCTCTCCTCACCCCATTCACAGACCCACAGTGCGTTAGAGCACCAGTGCTGGCACACAGGCAGCCTATGCCTCCGTCTTGGGTTCTGATACTCCTTGACAGGCTATGCACATACCCACTACAGCTCCAACTCCTCAGGCCAGGCCACAGTCATTGCCCATGTCCTGTATGTGGACTTTCTCTTCCACCTCCAGTTTGCCTTCTATACCCATTACTGGGCCACTGAAACCTCTCCCTCCTTGCAAGAAAGGACTCTTCAACCCCTCTGACTCCAACACCCCTCACTGAGGATTCTGTAGGCATCCTGCCTGTCCCGCCCTGTGTAGAAGTCCTGCTCACATGAATGGGCTGCCATAACCCATCTTATCGACACTGACGCCATTCTCATCCTGCTCAAGCTGCCACACCTGTACTGCATCACTGCCTTCCCCACTTACAGGTGACTACTTTGCTCAGCTCTGCCTAAAGGCTTCCAGACCGAGGAGGAAGGAAGAATGGAGAAGAACAGTCCCCAGACTTAAAGGAGTGTCAATGTTCTACCTAGTAATTGTTTGTAACGTAAAGTGTCTATATTGAGCACACATTATCTCTGTTAAAACTCTAAGAAAGATAAGTATTCTGTCACCAGATTATATAATATTTCTTGGAAAAGACACCAAACACACAGGATAGATTAATGCATCTTCTGGGTTTCTCAACAAATCTTAATTGACGGAGAAAAAATATTTTTGTTACCAAATACACAACAGTTCAATTGAAATTGAAATTCACGTGATATTTTGTGAGAGCCATAAATTATGTATTGCGAATTCTGATGAATTAATTAGATACAAATAAACAATTGAATTAATAAATTTAATCCAACTGTATGTCATCAATTGTTCATTCCACCTTTTGGTATTCTAGCCATAAGCACCAAAGAAAATTATTTTCTGTTAGTGGAGTAATATTGTTTTGTTTTAAACTAAACAATTTCAGTAGGCAGGGTCACACAAGTGTGGATGAAATCTATGCCATCAAATTGACAATAAAATGCCTATTTTTTTAAATGATTTGATTTGAAATGACCATAACCTTCTGTCATAATACAAGCCGCTTAAAATAAATTTGTTTTTATGCCTCAGCAAAACCGAAAGAAAATTTATTCTTATAATAAACCTATACCAAAGGAATAAAAATTTTAAATAGTCAACGCCAAGCATTGGAAGCCTAAGTCAATATAAATTATATCACATTTATTTAGTTTATAGTTGGGTATCCTCTGATGACTTTGGTTATGATTTGTGTTAAGTGAAGTTTTGTAATGGTTTCTGTAGACTTATAACTTATCTAAATATTATGAAATCCTCATAAACAATGCACTGCATATGCAAAGAAAATAATGGAGACGGATGATCCATTTCAGCATTCTGCCTTTGAGGGGATTGGATCTTTTACAAACCAGAAAATAAGGTGGGGAGAGACTGGGAATAGGTGGAAAGAAAATAGACAGTTTCCATCTATCTACACTCATAAATTAAAATGAGTTTGATGCTAAGTTAGACCAAGGAACTGAAAACTGGAGAGGAATTACATGTTAATTTATTGGTATGATTTATACTGCTTTGAATTTAATGAAACAGCATTTCTTTCAATACAAAAGATCCTT
Source organism: Lyroderma lyra (assembly GCA_004026885.1). NCBI lineage: Eukaryota > Metazoa > Chordata > Mammalia > Chiroptera > Megadermatidae > Lyroderma > Lyroderma lyra. Next base: position 461,105 of record PVJL010000214.1, on the reverse strand, counting down.
GGATACCCTTTGTTTAAATGTTTCAAACAGACACTGCTTTCATTGTGTAGGTCTGGAGAAAGAAAGTACAAACATCTTAACAGCCTTTAGACTCTGCAGACTTCCCATAAATTTGAAACTTTGAGAGGCTGGATGAACACTGGCTAAAATCTTGCTCAGCTAGTGAAAGCCCTCGAAGATAGATTTAGCTCCCTTCACTGCAGATGGTTGTGTATTTTAAAGCCTTTCTCCCAGAACAAAGGCTTTTATCAATTCAATGATGCCCCATGATTTTCATCAGGCATTATCGCCCCCAAAAGATGTGGCCATCCAACAACAGCTCCAGGCTTGGATGCCATTTATAGCTGTCCTCTTCTTTCAAACAGGTCTTTGAGTCTTCTTAGGCTTAGACTGGTGGTGATTCGCTGTTATCAAGTAGCCTATAACAACATATTATGATTCTGATCAGATTAGCATGCTTTAATTACTATCTTTATTTCTGTGGCTTATTTTACACTAATTAAAGCTAGTAAAATTTCCACTGCTAACTTAATTAACAAAGTCACTCATCTTTGTCAGGCATGATCTTGCTAGTTTCACACACATATTTAAACGGAGCCTGAAGCCTGCCAGTGATTCAATTAAACCATCATTCTAGAAATCAGTAACTATACCTATCTCTGATCAAGGACAGCCCTTCATTTCCTCAGAAGCTTCCTCGTATAATGACAGCCATGACCATCAACTTTAAGAAACTAGTCTCTTCATACAACAAGCTGACAATGCACTGTAGAATTGTATGCCTGAAACCTATGTAATCCTTGCTAACAGATGTCACCCCAATAAGTCTAACAATAAAAATAAATTTAAAAAAAAAGAAAAGAAACTAGTCTCTTATTTAGCACCTGAAGTGATCTGTACTTAGAATAACACAAATTTGTTGGGTCAAACTCCATATCTATGATCCCAACATAATGTCCTAAAATAATCATTTTAACTAACAACTTGTCAGGTAAGGAGAAAATTATTGAGCCTTGTTTGCATTACCTGCCTGGCATTGAATTAATTGATTAGTTTAGCTAAAACTTCTATCCAAGTTATATTTATATCTCATATAAATCCAGCTTTTATCAATATATGAGTATTCTGAAAAAACCACAAAACAGATTAACCTCAGCTTACAAATGGATTGTATTTGTAAAACTATGTGTTCAATTATTTTTTTAATACAATGTCTTTGGTACTTGGTTTTCCTGGTTGGCTCAAATAGTATATTTCATTCATAACTGACATTAAAACTGCTCGCCGAATCCCACAACTTGAGAGTTCAACTCCACTTACCATGCTGTGCCGACTGCTCAGCTTCACTCCTCTCTGCTACTTCCAAGCCAACCCATTTACTAAAATATTTCAAGTGTTTTCATAATAGGCTGACCAGCTGTCCCATTTTAAATGGGACAGAAAACAGCAGTACTATCCCATTTCAAATGGGCTAAATTCAAGGTATCAGTAGGCTGCTCATATGAACCACTTAAAACAGGACAGTACCGTTGCTTTCTGTCCCATTTAAAATGGAATATCTGGTCAGCCTATTTCATAATGACTGTGGCAGAGGAACTCAAATGCAGATGATGAACTAATCACATGGGGGAAAAGATAATAATGAGTTCATTTTGGCTACTATGAATTTGAAAATAAAGCTTTGTCTCCCACTAAAAACATGGTAACTACTTGTATTTTTTTTCGAGAAAAATCCTGGAGACACTTGTGTGATTTGGTGATTTACACGCGAGTAGTGCATCCTAATGTTAGGATGCCTTGATGCTTGGACTTTGTCATGCAAAGAGCCCCACACCTTCAGTGTAGCTCTCAGGGATGACCTTCAGATTTGGTCTGCATGACTGCTAAAATCGCTAAGATTACCCTGTTGCAAAAGTAAATCATGTTAAATTGGGAAGGAATGGAATGACAGTTCCCAAGCGTTTTTATTAAAGAAATATTTTGGGTACTTTTGGTTTCCCCAAAGTTTTGTGATCTTTAGAAAAATCATAAGGAAATATTTTATATCTCTTTATCCTTAGTCTCTGTGTTAGCTACTGGATGATACATGGAGCTCTATGGATTGGGAATCTGTAGTAGAGTATAAAGTATCAATGACCAAAAACTCTGCCTTTGAAATAATTGGTTTGTTAAACTTTGGTTTGGCTCATATCCAGAAACTTGGTTCCTTTCCATTCAAATCAGCTCATTTCTCCAGGTTGCTAAAAACTGTGGAGGATTGATCCCAGTAATGCCTTCAATTAATCCATACATCCCTGTATTCATCTTTGGTAGGGCTCTTCTACACTGACTTAGGTCTTGGCATCTTGGTATTGTCCCTTGTGTTGACAAATGGGACATTAGCAAAGGAGACAAAGCAGAGACTTCAAAAGTCTTCCCTGTTGATGTTCTTGGTGCCCTGCTGCCATGGGAACAAGCTCAAGCTAGTCAGAATAACAAGAAACACATGGCCCAGTTACTCATCTTTGCTCAGCTGACACCCAGTTAAGCCCCAACAGCCCAACTGCCAAGGTGACTGGCAGCTGACCACCGACACATCACTGAGAGAAGAAGAAAATCTGCTCAGCTAGGCACATCCAAAACTGCTGACTCATAGATATGGGAGCTTAATCAATGATTGTTCTTTTTAAGCCACTAGTTTTGAGGTGATTTATTATGTTGTGAAAGTTAACTTATACAAGAGTCAATAAAAAGAGCCTAACACCTCTACAGAGGTATAAAGGTATAGATGATCTCCTCTTTCATTATTTTTTTTTAGGAGTGGAAAAAACAAAATTAAACCATTGCCTACTTGTATAATGGAAGGAGTAATGCTAGGCTAATGATTTGACTTTGCTTACAAAAGAAGAATAAAGCATGAGTACTCTCACTACTCAGTTTCAAAACTTGCTATAAAGCTGTAGTAATCAAGGCAGTGTGGTTAGCATAAAGACTGATATATAAATCAATGAAACAGAATAGAAAGTTCTGAAATAAACAGTAATATTTATGATAAATTGTTTTTTATCAAAGAGTCAAAGAAATTCAGTGGGGAAAGAATAATTATTTTAATAATGGTGCTAGAATAATGAGACATCCAAATGCAAAAAAAAAAAAAGCAATAATAATAATCTTGAATCTTTATAGCATACCATACATAAGAGTTAACTCAAAAGGGATCACAAATCTAAATGTAAAAGATGAAACTATAAAAAATTTTACTGGAACCATAAGAGAAAATATTTTTGAAATTGTCTTAGGTAAGGATTTTTTAAATGTGAAACTAAAATCATGATATAAAACAAAACTGATAAATTGGACTACATCAAAATTTCTAAATTTTTTAATAGACACCATTAATATTAAAAGACAAGCCACAGATGATGGAAAATATTTTCAAATTATATATATATTATAAAGTACTTGTATCCAAAATATATAAAGAGCTTCTTCAACTCAATAACAATAAAAAAATGAACAACCCAATTTAAAAATGGGTAAAGAATTTAAATAGATATTTGTCCAAAAAAAGATATACACATGTCCAATATTCACATGAAAAAGTGCTCATCATAAATTAGATAAATGCAAATCAAAACCACAATGAGATACCACTTCACATCTTCCAGGATGGTTATAATAAAAATCTAGACAATAACAAGCACAGGCAAGGAAATTGGAATGCTCATACATTGCTGAAGGGAATGTAAAATGATACAGTCACTTTGGAAAACTGTATCTGTTTCTTAGAAAAAGTTAAACATAAACAGAATATGATACAGAAAATCCATTCTTGGCTATGTATCCAAGAGAAATGAAAACTGACATTTACACGAAGAGTTGTACCAGAATATTCTCAGCAGAGTATTTATGATAGCCCAAAATTGGAAACAACCCAAATACCTATCAACTGGTGAATAACAAAAAACAAACAAACAAACGATATGGTGTACTATACATTGGAATAATATTTATTCAGCAATAAAACGATATGCTACCAATCATGCTACAACACAGCTAAACCTCAAAAACATTATGCTAAGCGAAAGAAACATTCGAGAAAGACCCTCTATTGTATTATTTGAGTTACATAAAACTTGTAGAAAAAGGAAATCTATAGAGCCGAAAGCAGTCAGTTCTTGCCTGGGGCTGGGATGGGAGAGGGAATTGACTACAAATAGGGAACTTACTGGGGAGATGGAAACATTCTAAAACTGGGTTGTAGTCATGATTACCCAGTTCTATTAATTCACTAAAGAAACAATGATTTCCATGCATACCTGCATTTTTCAGGTGAATAAATAATGTCTCAATAAAGCTTGACTGCAAAAATAAACTTAGGCTTTCCTCTTGAAAGCAAGAGGAAAAAAAGGAGTTGGTACATGCCTAAATAAATATGATTTGAAATTTGACTGTAGATAAAATATAGTTTTAAAACACTGACTCACTGTTATGCCACTGTGTGGGTATATGTGTATTAATGATCAATGTGCTTAAATGATAACACTATTCTTTTCTCTTGGCATTTCTTAGGACAATGAACTTTTATAACATGATCACTCCAAGCTGGGAGGGAAGGGAAGGGGGAGGCATGGGACAGCAGGGTGCCTGTGGCTGCCCACAGTGTGTTGGAAGGCCTGCAGGAGAATAGATGAGGTACAAGGGCTGTCCAGACAAAATTCAGCCATAAATGCCTCTATCTTTCATATTACATGGCTGGATACCATATTTTACCTTGTATAATACCCACTTTTTTGCTCAAATGTGTGTGGAAAATATAAGGATGCACATTATACATGAGTAGTACTAATTCCATATCTATATCAATGTTTTTAGTTCTTTTATTTATGCTTATGAGTTTAAAATTAACTCAAAATCAATAATGATATATATATGTAAAATATGGTCCTGGAATATTATAATCGGGTCTTTTTTTATATATAAAATAAATTTTATCCATAAAATTTCTTGCACCTTGTATCCGTTCTTGTGTTTTATAATTATTCATTACATGAAATTTCTTGTACCATAATATGTTAAAGGATAAATGCTAAAATTTTTTATAATACAAGAACAAGTACATAAATATAAACAAATAAAAATTTGAATTAATAAATTAAAATGAAAGGTTTTTTCCCCCTGAAAGTTCTGCCCAAAAACATGGGTACTCATTATACATGGAAGAGCACTGTACACAGCAAAACACCGTACTTTCCGGACGGCCATCGTGTGCGTAACAGAGGCCTAAGCTGACACAGATTGTGGCCATATCTGTGAAGTCTCTGTCCCCATTCCATAAGTGCTCGTTGGCATATCTTAACAAGTGCAGTCCTCTCTGTCTGTCCAGATGCTCAGCTTCAGCTTCCCCTCAAGGGCATGAAGGTGGTCCTGATAGAGCAACAGTTCTCAACCTGTGGGTCGCAACCCCTTTGGGGGTCGAACGACCCTTTCACAGGGGTCGCCTAAGACCATCAGAAAACACGTATCAGATATTTACATGACGATTCATAACAGCAGCAATATGACAGTTATGAAGTAGCAACGACAATAATGTTATGGGGGTCACCACCCCATGAGGAACTGTATTAAAGGGTCACGGCATGAGGAAGGGTGAGAACCTCTGTGATAGAGCCTATGGTTTTGCTGATTTGGTCCAGTTGTTTGAAAACATATCAAAGTAAGTAGCATGCCATTTATCATTTTTCACTATCTTTCAGTAGAAATTTGAAGAGGAGAAAGAAACATTAGACATTTTCCTGATGTAATCTTACTTTCTCAAATTTGAGAAATAAACTGTTTTTACTGCTTTACAATGGAAAAGAAGATTACACCCCGTTTTTGTTTTACTATATCCAGAAGAACATGAAGTGTTGCGATAAATTAAGTCTGGCAAACATTAGGGAAAATTCTCCCCATAAGTGATCGTGCAGCTTAAATCAATAGGTCAGCTAAACCATCCCTCTGCCAAAGACAGACTGTACTTAAAACCACACCCAGACAAATGAAAGTTTATTCTATTTTTAAAGATTTCCAGGAGAGAGTATCATAGGAATTTTCACCCCTTAAGACATTTGGCCCGTCTGAGAAATTCACTTTACATAGGAACATGATAGAAACAAAGAGAATACAATCTCCTGGCTGCCAAAATCCAAGGATTTTTATTATTATTATCATCATCATTCTGAAATACAAAGGACAAAGTGGAAGATAAAATTCATGTACCGTGTCTGGAGCATTTCAGATGAACGACTCAGATCCTTATATTTTATTAAGGTTAAGTAAGCTAGCCCAGTCAAAAGCTGAACTTTGCATTTTAATTTGGGGAATTTCGACCATAATAAGACTGCTGAACATGAAGAAGTTAAAGGCAAGAACTGTTTTCTCTAGAATTCTACTATGCTTTTCCCCAGCTATTATATAGAAGGAATTGTAGCTTAGCTCGTGAGAGATAGTCTCATAAATTTAAAGTATTTATGGGGCAGTCTCAATTATTATTTTGAAATATAGAACATCCTCCAGCATAAATGGAAAAGTTAGCTCACAAGTGGTTTAAAATGAGAAAGACTGAATAACAAAAAAGTTATTTGAATACATATGAAATATAAATAAGCTTCTGAGCATATTTTAATTTAAAAGAAATCAATGCTTTTCTAAAAGAATTTTAATTGCTCAAATTGTCCACTGTCATTGTGAGCTAAGCCTCATTCTTTTCTTCATTAAATGTGGTAATTTACTCAAATTGTCATCTGTGGGTAATGGTCACAAATTGACCTTGTGGTCAAAAACCAACCAACAAACAAACACACAAACAAACCCACCAAACTAACTTCCAAAAAAGGAATATTTCTTCCACTTCAGTTTGTGATTTTAAAAAACAAACAAATGAGGGGGAGGCATAGAGCATAAACCAGCTGACGTCCTGCCCACTGGCAGTGAGAGAGAAAGCTTACTCTGTGCATGTCAGATGTAAAGGCCGAAGCAGAGGAACAACCCAGAGGAAGCCTGTCTGAGTGAAGAACGATCAGGCTCAGCCCAGATCAGGACCTCTGAGTTCCAGCAGAAGGCATCTCTGCTGGGTTGCTCACTAGGTTCTCTCTGCCACCACCCCTCCCTTCCATTGCCTCACCCCCACCTACATACACAGGAGCTAATACATAAATAAATGTATGAAGCTCCAAAGATGAGTTCTGTCCAAGGTAAATACTAACCCTTATCTCTCCTAATTTGCCATCTCACAGGAAAGCTATTAGAACACGTCTTACTCATTTGACTTCCTTATCAGTCATGCATATGGTATCTTCGAAAGAAAAGGAGCACGCCAGGGAGGGGAGACGTCAGCCCACTGAGAGCGCCAGGTGGATTTCCCGCACCATGTTGAGACAACGCCAACGTCTTCTGCTTCGTAACACTCTGAGTTGGGAAGCAACCCAGATGAATCTACCATTAAGAAGGAATGGAGAGAACTGGGGATGTGATCCTAGAGAGAAAGGTAACCCCAGGAAGGATGACTATGACCACAACCAACTCATGCCCAAGAGCAAAGAGACAGAAGGACTGCCATGTGCTCACTTGCGACCCTAGGGGTTGTGTAACCCTCTCAATGTGCTGGGCAGAAGCCACCTTGCAATGACAGGCATCTGGGCATCAGCATCTGGGCTGGGAGCTCATATGCCTTTTGCATGGGCACAGAAGCGACATTTCCAGGCCAGTCTTAAGATACCACAGAGGAAATAATAGAGTTCTGTGAAAAGTGTGGGTATTGACTGGCTTGAAAATCTTTCACTGCCTTAAAAGTAGCATAACATTGAGAACAGAGGAACACCAGAGAGTAGTAGTTGGTTTTCGTGAGTTCCATCACCAAGTGGTTTTTCTATATCAGAAAGAAACCATTGAAGAGAGATGAAAATATTCTCTTTGGAGTTCGGATAATACACTGAGGATTTGAATAAGGCTTCATAACTCTAAATAGAACGCACGATGAACATTCATGTCAAAAAATGGATAAAGCAAGAAAGGGATAGAAACTGCTACAGAGATTTTTAGTTAGCAATAAATAACAGTTCTCTAAAATAAATTACAAAATCTTAACTAATTTGAGATGAGGATTACTAACCCTACACCACAAAATCGTTAAACAAAGAACAGGTGGTATACTTAAGTCAGAAGTTAGAATTTCTTAATTTAAAAAATCTTGTGTGCTCATAAACGTGAGACATTGTACTACATGCTTTGCATAAATTTTCTGTCTTAAACACTACATGGATTATTTGAGGTGGCTTTTGTCACTATTATTTACAGATGAAGACACTGAAAATTAAAATGTGAAATAAGTAACCCTGTACTGCTGATCCCGTAATTACAAGAGTGGGGATTTACACCCAAATTTCCTTGATGTTAAAAGTTTCACTTTTTTATTTCTCTATTATGATAACTAAAGGTTTGGATTTTAATGAATGCTTTATAGGCCTCAGCTCAGGATGTTTCCTGTGGTCATTGACTGACAGATCTCAGCCTGTGAGAAGCTGGGACGTAAGCTATAGTTGAGGTCAGAGTTCTCCAACTAGAGGCTGAGAGACGGAGCACCAGATTGAACATGTGCCTACAGAACTACTTCTCATGATGGTATTAACTTAATTCCCTTTCTCCACCCTTATTTCCTAAATCTATTATCAAGTCTCAATATACAGGAAGGTTCTAGTTGTTCTCTGTCTTAGGTAGAGTTCTCTAGAAAATGGGTCTGAGGTGGAGATTTGCAGGCAGGAAGTTCATTGGGCAGTTCCCTCAAGGTCAATACCCATGGAGAATTGAAGGAAGTGGAATTGGGCAGATGGAAGAGTTGAATTTTGTTGCTGTTGCAGCAAAGTCTGGCCAATCATTCAGCTACCAATCATTCTTAGAAGTTGGTCATAAAGGGGGAGGGTGGGTAAGTGGCATTTATGGCTGTCACCATTCCAGGCATCTGCCTAGACCACCCTGACCCAACGAAGCAGAGTTATGACTAATTTAAGAGGCAGAAGACTCTCTGGGTGGTCAGCATGCCAGCAATGGCAAGGAACAACCCTAACTTGTTCAGTAACACTGTCTCCAAGAAGCAATGCCACACCCGTGAAGTGCTGCATTTGTTAAAAATTCAGAGGTGGAAACAGAGATAAAGTCACTAGCAAGGATTTGTTGGACAATTAATTTCATGAACTCACCCTAGAAAAAGTGCTACATACCTCATTGCTGAGTATCACTACGGTCACCTTCGAGGTACTCCCCTTGGGAAGCTGTGCACCAACGCCAGTGCCTAGTCCACTCTTCAAAGCAGTTTTGGAACTCTTTCTGGAATGGCCATCAGAGCTGTCATCATATCCAAAATCTGACTATTAAGTTAATAAACTTGCCACGGTGAGCTTATGTTGGCAGCACTGTGCAAACAACTCGATAAGGTGTCATAACTTCATTGTCAGATTTTTGTGGTTGATGACAGCTCTGATGGCCCTTCCAGAAAAAGAATTCCAAAATGACTTTGAAAGATGGACTAGGCACTAGTGTCAGTGCACAGCTTCCCAAGGGGAGTACTTAGAAGGTGACCATAGTGATATTCAGCAGTGAGGTATGTAGCACTTTTTCTAGAATGAGTTCATGAACTTAATTGCCCAACCTCATGCATATTAATGGAATTGATGGGAGTCAGTAGTCTATGTTCAAATAAAAGATGATCTGTGCTAGTAAAATACAGTAGCCAGCCCTCTTTTTCCCCTGTGCTTAGGACAGGTGCTCTATAAAGAATACCTGAAAAGGGGAGTAATGGAGAAAAAGAATTTGGTGTCTCCCTGGAGTGAGTTAGGACATCACATCCAGATACAACATTGTTAAAAAGGAAACAACTCCCTGGGCTGAACACAATCCTGTCCATGTCACGCTAAATTTTTTCACACTTTATTTTATGAGAGTTGAGTATTGTACCACTTTCTTACTGTTGGCATGCTTTCATTCATTATTTTCTGAAAGAACAAATGTTAAATCCAATTACATCCTAAGATTCTTTGTCTACAAGTGACGGCCATGGGCTGGAAAGCTTTCATTCATTCAATAAAAATTTATTAACACCTTCTGTGTACCAAGCATGATTCTAGTCACTATAAACAAAAGAAATTATGGACATAGGGTTTCCTGATACCACAAACTATATGTATTAAAGACATATAAACGTCTAGTTGTAAAGCAGTTTAATAAAGTCTGCAATGGAGTTACATACAAATTGCTATGGGAGCCCAGTGCAAGAAGTGATCAGGGAAGCATAACAATAACACACTTGGAAATAATGGCAGCTAGTGAATTGGCTACGGAGAGCATAGTTGGGACCCCAAGGGCCCTGATGTCGAGCAGCCCTGCCTTAGTAACTTAAGCTGCCAAGTTATGTGTGATGTCGTCTTGCAGGGACAGCACGGGTTGCTCCCGGGTATCGGCAACAGAAAAAGCAAAGGGGCAGAAATAGTCAAGTCAGGTAGGTCTTCTGAAATTATTTTGCACAAAACCCTAAACAGAATTTGACATTTTCTTTCAAAGAACACAGTTATACAAAAGAACATAAGCACACTTAAGCCACCAAATCCTTTACCCTCTTCTAATTGTAGTAACCTCAGCTTTTTCTGACTTACACATATTGTATTAAAGAAAATTGAACTTGATTTCAATGACTTACCACACATATACCACCCAGCCCCCCCCAAAAAACTTCTGTCTTTTCTAAAAGAGAGTTATTTCTTGCTTAAGCTTTTCTACATGCATCAACAGCTTGATTTTTGTTTAGAGTTTTCTAAATGGCAGTTAGGAAACAAGAAAGGACTCATCCCTTTGAAAAATCGTGTCATGTTTGGCTGTGAGTTTGTTCTACCATCTGGGAGAATGATTTCATATGGTCTGTTGTGGATTGCTGAGGCTTCCTCTGCGTCTTCCCAGCAGGCACAGCATTCCTTTCCTGGAACAGTAAGTTCAGGGAGAGAGCGGTGACATGTGAGGTTGGAGACAGTGAGCACCTGTCCTCCAAGGCTTCCGGGGCACTCCTTCATCACTAGGAACATAGAAGCAGGAGTGTAGAGTTACGTTTTCGCATCAAAGACAGGAACAAATTGGAGAATTTTAAAATGGAAAAAGTAGTGTGTGTATATATATACCTCAGAAAAAAACTCGACATGAAACATGGAAGGGAAGGGAGTGGGGGGATGGGAAAATGTTTCTACTGGTTTTAAACTTTGCATGAGGCTTTTAAAATTGTACATTCCTAAAAACTAAGGACAGTTTTTCTAATACAGTTTTAAATAAATTGTTAGTGATAGAATACATTAGTTTCTTATATATACAAGAAAACCTTTGTTTTCATTCTCTTTTATTATTTTATCCTATTTTTATTCTTTTTTATTATTTGATTCCTGTGAAACAAAAAGATTCACCAAGAGAACGATTCGCAGCAATCTATGAAAATGTGCTCACGTGGCGTGTCCCCCTTACAGGTAACACCCAACCCAGCCCATCTCTCCCACAATTTTATGCTGTATTCCCAGGAAGCATCGAACACTCCTCCTCTTGCCCTACTGAGTTGGAATGGCCTTGGCTGCAGTGCAAAGACTGAAAGGAGGCCAAGGTGTGTGCAGAAACAAAAACTGGAGGAGACCAAGTTGAATACCAAAGCAATCTGGCAGAACACGCAAAATGGCGCAGTGTACGGCCTGCCACGGGCTACAAGGCCGCTGTCTGCCTTTGATGGAAACCACCCCACAGTAGCCTTTTGATTGCTTTCGTTCAGCTGCACCCTGTATCACTCTCTTTCATGTAAGTTCATAGACTAATGAGAAAATAACTGTTTATTAGAATCCTGTGAGAATAACGCCAATGGTAATATTAATACTTCCATTTGCTGAGATTCTAAGACATGTCAAGCATTGGTATGGAACTTGAAAAACATTATCTTCAATTACTACTCTACAACATAAATAACGCATTCTTTAGAAAATTAAATGTCAAAAAGTTAAATGACTAAACTGTGTTCACATAATTACCAAGTTACAGAGGTTGCATTTGAACCTAGTATTGCTGACTTATTGTGAACCTCACATTCTAAAATGCACTCTTAGTCCCCAACACTATCTTTAAATAATTTTATTTCCATTTTAAAAATCTCTTGTAAAGGTAAACTGTTTGATGATCTAGGTAGGGTTCGGGGAGAGCTATCGTCATCTGTGTTACAGTAGGCATGATGGATCTTTTCTTCTTCATTTTGTTGAGGAAATAGATTGGACTTAATGTTATCTACATCTTGACAATTCTGTAAGTCTCCCTAGAAATATAGGCTAACATTGTACAACTTATCACTGTATTAAATATCATTGTATTCAGGTGATGATAGTGACTGAGAACAAGTTTTGAAGTTATCTCCACCTGATGTAAAATCCAGGTTCTGTCACTTATGAGCTACATGACCCTGTAGAATAGACATTGTTTAATCTAAGTTTTCATTTACTCATTTGTAAATTATAGAAAATCATACCTAACTCATAAGTATACTTGTCATGCAAATCAAATTAGACAATGTCTATAGAACACTTAGCACAATGCCAGGCATCTACTAAGTGCAAATAATTGCTAGCTGTAGTTATTTTAAAACAAGTAATCACAGTTTACTGACTGCATGAGTTAGAATTTGATATAGCTGTCCTTGGGAAAAAAATTAGCAGCACGTAAAGAAGATAGATATAAACTCTCTCCATAAAAGCAGCACAGAGCCTGCCTGCAAAACATACATGGTGACTCCTAGGTATCCTTAGGGAGACCCAGGATGTTTTATTTTTGTTCCATCTAGTGAATGGCTTGTATTCTTAAGGTCAGATCATGGTCCAAAGTGGCTTCTGTAGCTTAAACTAGCACATCCGAATTTTGGGCCTGAAAGATAAAACGAAAGAAAAAGCACAAAAGGAATCACTTGAAGTTAGGTCAGCTCCCTTTAAGCCACCTACTCAAAGTTCCTGCAACTCATTTGCTTCCACTTCATTTACCTGATCTTAGTTTCTCGAGCACACTATGCATGCTACTACAAGAAAACTGAGAAGTACAGTCTTTCATTCCAGGAAAAAACATGCCCAGCTAAAAATATCAGGATTTGTTTCTAAGGAGGAAGGGAAAGATGGGTGCTGCAGAAGGCAATGACAGTCTCTGTCACACTAGATAAGAATGATGTTACCCTGATCAGAGCACATTAGTGCTGATGAAATATTAGCAATCTCTTGATTCCATCATTTCATTTTTAAAATGAGTAAACCTTCATCCAGGGAGGAGACAGGATGTATAGAGAATTGCATGGTGAGTCAGGGGCAGTGCCCATATAGAACTCACATCTTCTGACTTCCAGCTGATTCAATATACTTTCCATCAAATTCACTGACTTTCTAATAAATGAACTTAGATTTTCTTAATCACCTTTTAAGGATATGACTAAGTCTTTATTTTAAGGTTTTCAGTTCTTGCTTTGTCCACAACACTGGTTAACAGATGATCACTTTACAACATAAACATATTTGCCACTGCAAACAGTTTATAATCACTAACAGCTATTTTAACAAAAGGTAATAATGCAATTCTGTCGATTGCTCTATAGACAATATTTTCTAAGCCTTTATTTTGTTACTCTCCTCTCAATCCATTTCATTGTTCTTTCAGTCTAAAATTTATCCTATGTAGTTTGCTCTTCCTGAGGTTACAGCCCGTGGAAACATTACACTTTGTAATTTACAAGTTTATTTTTTTATTAAAGAAAATTTGGTTTGCATGGTCATATCTCATTTAAACTAAAATCTGTGAAATTCTAGAGTGCCACTTGATATCTATGCACTCCTTAGGGCCTTTTTAATAGGCTTTTAAGGAACCTTTTACTTTTAGAACTAGGAGGCTACATATTTTTAAAAGCACCCAAGTACAGGGATACAACCAATAAAAGATCAGAATTTAAGTCCAGGCTAGTGAATTTTAAATGAATACTAAATTAGAGTGAATTCTCTCTAGCTCCTAACTAAATAGTGCTCAATCACAGACAAAGAATAAAAAGCATTAAAAGAAAACATGTGGCATAAGGAAAGAAATTATAATTATTTAGTTGGAAGGAAGCTGTGTTGGAAAAAAATCCGTGCAGTCACATTAACTTGTCATACCTTCCAGGCACGGTTTCAAAGAGAAACATAAGAATTCCCCTCTGCTCTCTAGAAACCTGGATTTATCTCAGTCACAGATCTCTTTGAAAATGATTTAGTAGGGAGTTCCAAATTTTAACAATATGTCTTCTCATGGAAGGGTGTTAATCCTAAATTGGTAAAGCAAAGCAAAAGATAACAGGCTCTAAACAGAGTCTGAAACAAGATCTCTTTTTAAAAATAATATATATAAGCGTGTATATTTGAAAAGTTCTAGAAAAGATAAGTGCCCAGATATTAATAGTAAATATCTTGGGTGATGGAATTGTGAGGATTGCTCCTTTTTTCCTGTCTATGTATTTTTCAAAATATGTACAGTTTTTCTAAGAGAAAAATTATATACCTTCATGTTTCAATTTTAAGGGACACACTTACCTGATGACAAACAAATGGTTTTGAAAGAAACAAAATAGGCTAATTCCCAAATGCACATTCTCATGAATGAACAAAATCCATCCAATGACAGGTTTATATTGTGTGGACAGAATATCTATTGTATTTGGGAAAGTTATGGCTCCATTTATTCGACAAAACATTTAGTCCTTGTAAGTTATCAGAATTTGTCTACTCCTATTTTTATAAAATTTGCAAGGGAAAAACTCTTTTGTTTTTTATATGTCTACATGATAACACTAATACTTTTACTATGGTATAATAAATCAGGCAACAAATAAAACTCAGAACAGTACTAAGTTCATAAGAATTCTTGGCCTTTAAAAAATTCTTATTGTATTACATTTAAAAATTAGCACAAGTAAATGACATATATGTATTCAATGTACAGACAATGATAATGTTCTTGGCACATATTGACTGATAATCATTGGATGTAATTTCCAATACCCAGGGATCTGAGAGGCACATACTGGGAACATCTGGTACATCCACTCCAGTTCTTACCCTGTCCAATGTGTGTACAACCTGAATTATTTGCACCTTACTTAGTAGAAGAAACTCTCCCCAGAAGTCAGTCCTAGCCTTATACCTTCATTCCCCTTCTCCCCAAACTTGCTCTCACCTGGCTACCCTCTCTCTCTACCAAGAATCAAGAGACTGTGATAGGAGATGGAGATCCAAAAAGAGCCCCAAATCAGGGCATTGAGTGAAAAAAAAAAAGAGTGTTAGGTGACATCTCCAGTTATACAGATCAAACAGAAGTGATGACCTTCTCTTTCATAGTCCTTCTTCAAGGTGAACACGTGCCTTTGAGCTGCCTCAGTCATGGATTAAATCCCATATTCTTTGCAGGCACTGCTGCTTCACATCCTGTATGTGATCTATCCTTCTTCCTCATGTACTAGGAATCTAACTTGAACATAGATGATGTTCCCTTGCTGTCCACTTCTGGCCAAACCTGGTAAACTGATGGCAGCAGCCAATATGTTCGTGTGGTGCTCCATGAAGGGATAGTCCTGAGAAATGTGTCATTAGGTGATTTCGTTATTGTGCAACCATCACAGAGTGCACTTACACAAACCTAGACGTTATCACCTACTACTGTAATTGTGTATATGATAGTTTTATATGACTGGCAGCACTATAAGTTGTTTATACGAGCATCACCACATGTGATGTAAATGTGTTGTGCTATGATATTATTATGGCTACTAAGTCACTAGGCAATAGGATCTTTTCAGCTTTACTATAATCTTACAGCACCACTGTCATTATAGTCCACTGTTGACAGAAAACGCTATTATGCAGTGCCTGACTGTATAAGTCTACACCCATTGAGCTGAGAATCTTCTTTAAAAATAACCCAACTATGCAGGATTGAAACGCTTTGTTTCAGGCATGTGAGATTCTCAGAACTGCCTCTTGAGGTTTATATGAATAAAGAGTCATGGAACCTTCCAAAAAAGAATTCATTCTATAGTCTTCTGAGCCACAATTCTCAGGAGACTCAAAAATGAGTAATGATTGAGTAATATGTCAGTTAAATTTATTCTCTGCTAGTTTTCAAAAGCAAAAGAAGGCATGAGTCAAAGGTGAAGACCCTGCATCCTGAAACTGAGATGACTCTGGGGTGCAGCAAAATCAGCTCAAGAGCCCCTCAAGTAGGTAGAATCGAAGGGAAGCAAGGCAGAGCAGCCATCAGAGGAGCCAAACCAAGGTCAGAGTGCCCAGAGGTAAACAGATTATGGTCCAGAAATGAAGACTCCGTACTTGTGATGGAGACCTTTTGGTGTTTTGAAACAACTTACCGAATTTTAAGCCACCAGAAAAAAAATGAGAAGTGCTATTTCCACCTGGTATGATTGTGCTTCCTTGCAGCCAGTCTGCTTGCCGAGGGAGTGCTGGCTCAGTATTCTCTTGTCAGATCTGACTTGTGAAAAATCCAAGGATGCTTGCATAGGATAAATAAAACATAGGTGCCTAAACTTTAAACTCCAGACTCTGTACTAATTTTTTTTTTGTAACTCTTGTCTGTTAAAAATCAAACTCAAAATTTCACTCTTAAATTATGTTGAGTTTCTTCCCTGAGCAACTTCTGGACTTCATTATCCTGGATATCTACCTCCTTTGATCAAATGACTCCAGGAATTTGTTGCATTTTGTAGGGATATTTCAGCAGAGAATGAGTCTCCTCCTCTTGGTTTCTCTATCATCTGCTTGTGTCCACATGTGCATGAGTGAATAGGAGACCAGCTGCCAAGACCCAGGCTGTGTGATTCCCTCCTGAGGACTGGCCATGAACCACTGTTTACCGAGAGGAATGTCATGTCCAGCCCACACAGACTTGCCTAATGTTCAGCCAGACCCACAGATTATTGATTGCCTTCCCCTGAAAATTTTTCAGAAGCTCTGAGTGAGAATTTCATCAAGCCCCAGGACCTATGCCCAGACCTATCCATGTGCCTGCCTGAAATGGGTGACCTCTCAGAATTATGGGACTGGGATGTCCAGAAACAAATGCATCATATGATGTGCCTAAGTGACACAGAGTATAGGGATTTTATTAGGGTAAAATGGAAAGAAGTCCACAATACACTCCCCCACTGCATTAGTTTCCTGTTGCTGCTGGATATAACAAATTGCCACAGACTTAGTAGCTTAATACCATGCAAATTTATTCTCTTACAGTTATGAAAATAAAAAGTCCAAAGTCAGTCTCACTGGACTGAAGGCAAATTATTAGCAGGGCTTGTTCCTCCTAGGCAAGGTTCTGGGGTAAAATCCATTCCCTTGCCTTTCCCACTTCTAGAGGCCACCCACATTCCGTAGCAGGTGGGGCCGCCTCCATCTTCAAAGCTAGCAGCATGGCATCTTCCTTCAGTCATCACGATGCCTTTTTCTTCTGCAATCAAATTTTCCTGTAACCCTGCCTTATAAAGACTCTTGTAATTATACATAAAGCCAACCAGGATAATCAAGGATAATTTCTCCAACTAGAGATTTGTTTTAACTGTATTGTACCAATAAAGTTCTTATTGCAAAATAAGGTCATTCACAGGTTTCTGGTATTAAAATGTGGATGTTTTGTAGTTCTGGTCAAGATGGCAGAATAGGTGAATGGTATGTTTGCTTCCTTTTATGACAATATCAAAACGGCAACTAAACTACAGAACAATCATTAAGAATCACCTGAAGTCTAGGTGAACAGAAGTCCTATAACTAAGGACATAGCAAAGAAGTCACCTCAAAACTAGTAGGAGGGGCAAAGACTTAGAATGGCCTGGTCTCGCACCTGTGTGTGGCAGTTAAAAATCTGGAGGGGTATCTCATTTGCAGAGGTTTCCTCCAGGGAGAGAGCCTCTCGGTCCCCTGGGGGGACCTCTGAGCCTCCCATCCCAGGGTTCCAGTGCCAAGAAGAGAAGCATCCATAATTCATGGATGTGATAACCAGCAGAGATTATGGCTGAGTCAGAGAAAGGACTACTAGAGTGCCAGGTTTTCCTCTTAAAGGCCCCGCACACAGATTTACTCACTGATGGATTCACATGCTCTGAGCTCTAGGACTGGGACAGGAGCTGAAGGGGAAGCAGGAAAATATGAAAAAGAACTGAGTTGTTCGGCTTCAGGGTAAAAACTAGAGGGGTAGCTTTCTCCCAAACAGAGGTGTTGGCAGCAGCCATGATTTCTTTATTGAGCTCTCTCCTAGTCCAGTGTGGAGATGCAGATGGGTGCCATATCTGAGTCTCCATTAACCTGGCTAATATCATTAGCCCTACCCTGATAATTCTCTGAAACCCTGCCCCTTCCAACTGCAAGCTCATCCAAGCCACTTCCAGTGGCTTTTCCATACAAATGGCCTCTCTTTGTTATTTGTTGGCACTTTCCTAAAGTCTCTCAAAGTGTCACAAATCCCAAATGTACAGTATCTAGCCTCAGAGGGCCCTGTATCTCTTGCTAAGGAGCCCACAACCCAGCACTATTGGCAGCTAGACTTAGTTCACAGCTTATACTCTCAGAGACACCTCCAAGCCCAGCACAAGTAGAAGCCATCTGCAGATCACTTTGTAGCTCATACCAAGTGGCCCTGGGCAGGGCACAGGCAGCAGCTGATCTTGGCCTGCAACAGAGGCCTTCCCAAAGGACCCAGAACCAACACACCTAGTAGCCAGCTCAGGCCAAATCAGAGCACCACCCAACCATCTCCACAAACAATACCCCTAAAGGGCAGTCTGGGCAGACAAGAGAGCCCTGCTAAGCAAATCCTGATCCATAGGATAAACCCCTACACAGCAGCTTCTCCACTGTAGTCCTCACAATCAATCAGCCTGAGGATCAATCCCTCCAGTTGACATGCAAACAGCAACCAAGTCTCTACTACAACAGGGAGGCATACAAAACTCACACAGTAAGCTCAGGTGACCAGAGATACTGTGCCACTGATCCCCACAGGACACCTACTAAATAAGGCCACTCTACTAAGACCAGGAGACATAGCGGCTCTACCTAATACATAGAAACAAACACAGGCATGTAGTTGAAATAGGGAGACAAAGATACATGTCCCAAATAAAAGAACAGAACAAAGTTCCAGAAAAATTACTAAACAAAATGGAGAGAAGCAATCTATCAGACACAGGGTTCAAAAAACTAGTTATAAAGATGCTCAATGATCTCAATGAGAATATAAAACTAGAAATAGAAAAATGTAGAAAAGAATCAGTCAGAAATGAAGACTACAATAACTGAAATGAAGAATACATTAGAGGAAATCAACAGTAGATTAGATGCAGCAAGGGATCAAATTAGTGATTTGGAAGATAAGGTAATAGAAAACACCCAATCAGAACATCAAAAGGAAAAAAAAATCCAAAAAAATGAGGATAGTTTATGGAGCTTCTTGGACAACATCAAGCACACCAACATTTGCATCATAGGGGTACCAGAAGGAGAAGAAGGAGAGAGTAAGAATTAAAAACCTATTTGAGAAAAATTAATGAGAAACTTCCCTACCCTGTCAAAGGAAGCAGACATAAAAGCCCAGGAGATGCAGAATTCAAAACAAGATGGACCCAAAGAGGCTCACACTAAGGCATAGCATGATGAAAATGCCAAAGGTTATAAATAAAGAATACTCAAAGTAGCAAGAAATCATCAGTTAGTTACATAAAAGAGAGCTCCCACAAAACTGTCAACTGATGTCTCAACAGAAACGTTACAAGCCAGAAAGGATTGGCATATTCAAAGTGATGAATAATAAGGACCTACAACCAAGATTACTCTACCCAGCAAAGCTATTATTTAGAAGTAAAAGACATATAAGAGCTTCCTAAACAAGAAAAAGTCAAAGGAGTTCATCGCCACCAAACAAGTATTACAAGAAATATTAAAAAGACTTCTTTAAGAAGAAGAAAATATATAAAAATATCAATAATAAAATATCAATAATTACATGTCTACAATATCAACAATTACTTTAACCATAAATGGATTAAATACTCCAATCAAAAGATACAGGGCTGAGTGGATAAGAAAACAAGACCCTTATATATGCTGTCTACAAGAGATTCACTTCAAATTGAAAGACACACAGACTGAAAGTAAAGGGATGGAAAAAAAATATTTATAGAAATGAAAAAACAAGTTAAGGTAGTAATACCTATACCAGAGAAAATAGACTTCAAAACAAAGACTGTAACAAGAGACAAAGAAGCCAATAATTCCACTTCTGGGTATTTATTTGAAGAGACCCAAGGCACTACTTCAAGGGGACATGTACATCCATATGTTCATTGTAGCATTATTTATAGTAGCCAAGATTTAGAGGCAATCTGGGTACCCATCAATAGATGAATGGATAATTCAGAAATGGTACATATATACAATGTAATATTACTCAGCCATAAAGTAAGAACAAAATCTTGCCATCAGCAACAATGTGGATGGACCTAGAGGGTGTTGTGCTAAGTCAAGCAAGTCAGTCAAAGAAGGACATATGCCATATGATTTCAATATATGTGGAATCTGAAGAACAAAATAAACAAACAAACAAAAGAAAAACAAACTCATAGATACAGAGAACATTTTGATCATTGCCAAATGGAAGAGGAGTTGGAGGGGTGGGTGATAAATGTGAAGGAATTAAGAAGTAAAAATTGACAATTATGAAATAGTCATGGGGATGTAAAGCATAGCATAGAGAATATAGTCAATAATATCGTAATAGCTATGTATGGTATCACATGAGCACTAGATTTATTGGGATAATCACTTGTAAGATATGTAAATATCTAATCACTGTGTTGCACACAACATAGTGTATGTTAACTGTAATTGAAAAATAAAAAATTATTTAAAAGAAAAAAAGGAGTTCCCTGGTGGTGTAGTGGCTAGGCTCCAGCACTCTTAATGCCGTGGCCTGGATTCGATTCCCAGCCAGGGAACCACCAAAAAAATAAAAAGAAAAAAAGTAAAAAATAAATAAAATGTGGATGTTTTTGGAGGGACCATTATTAGCCCAGCAAAACCATTAACTAAAGATGGTGGTGGTTGTAATAAGCAGGGTTCCCCAAGAAAGTTATATTTATATTAAATACCTTATATTAAATATCTTAATATAAAATCTTAATACTTCATGGTAAATCTATCTAGCTATCTAACATCTATTTACCTATTTGTATAGTATTGGTTCACACAATTATGGAGGCTGAGATATCCCACAAGCTGCCATTTGCAACCTGGGGGTCCAGGAAAGCCAGTGGTGCAGTTTTGTGATTTGAAAGCTAGAGAACGAGTTTTCTAGATGCCAGTCTGACTCTGAAGGCCTGAGAACCAGGAGTGCTGAGGGCAATAAAAGATTGATGTGTGGGTTCTAGGTGTCAGGCTGAGAGTGAATCCAAGCTCCTGTCACCTTTTGTTCCATTCAAGCCCTCAGTGCAACAGATAATGCCCTCTCACATTGGGGAGGACAATCTGCAGTACTCAGTCCAATTCAAATACTAAACTCTTCTAGAAAACCCTCACAGGCATAATGATGAAGTAATGTTTAACGACCTATCTGAACTTCCCTTGGTTCAGTCAAGTTGACTCATAAAATTAACGATCAAAATGGTACCAGATATTTTACAATCTGATAGGCATTTTATATTCTGTACATAAATAATATATGATTTTTTGGACTGCCAAAAACCTATATTTTACTATGAATAGAAAAAACTAAAATTTTGCTATTAAGATCTGGCTTTTTTTTTCTTGGAAATACAGTGTTTATACTGATTATTGAAATTAGTAGAATCTAATTGCCACCTTTCCTTAAATTATTTCTGAATAAACCGATTTAAACATGTTTGTCTACCTTTTTCTTCTTTTGCCATGTAAGGTAGATTTGTCCTACTCTAATTGTAGCAGATTAATCCTGAATTATTAAAATCCGAATGGACATGTGGCCCTTGACTTCTGTTATGCAAAAATCTATAATTCATTAGTCATCTGCGCTTGTAGGTTGAATGGTGGTAGCAGTTGTTGGATGCACAGCACAAAACCCAATGGGCTATCAAATATTCGTACATAGACAGATTCATACCAAGTCACACCATTCAGGTTTGTAGATAAAAATGGCATGTAAAATAAGAGAATTGGAATGCGTTGATATGCTTTTGTCAGTGATAACAATGAATTGATATTATAAAACTTAAGCAATCAACATTTATTCACTTTTTATTATATTCTGAATGGTGAGGTCTTTAAAACATTTTCTTTTAAAACTAAACTAACTGTAATTGTTTTTTGTAGCAGTTCTAAAAAAACTTCTAAAAAATCAAACTCATAAGGTAGTGGAATGTTGTAGAAAGAACATTAAATTTACAACAAAAAAGTAACAGAGTTTGGCTCTGATTATACTACTAATAAGCTGAGTACATTAAGGCAAATAGTTTGATTTCTCTGAACCTCCATTTTCTTATTTACAAAATATGAATGATGCTGCCTCTGAAAAATTGTTACCAAAAATAAATAAAATATTATACATGAAATGCTTTCTGAATTGCTGTGCAAAAAGCAAGATGTTATTATAAAGGACCCACCATGAACCATAACTTACCTACAAATACATACTTTGCTAATTTCATATGTTTTGGTAGTTTAAAAAAAATTTTTTTTTAGGACTACATCAAACTAAAACGTTTATTCACAGCAAAAGAAATCACTCAATAAATTAGGAAAAGAAGGTAATTTCTTCAACACAATAAAGGCCATATAAGAATTTTTTAGGCATTCTTAAAGTGAAAAGTTATTATAACAAAACTCTTTAGTAGTCCTAGAGGACATTTCTAAACTCACCATGCTGGTAGTTACTACTTTATCATCTAAAGAAATAACAACTTCTAGAAAAAAATCAGCTCCAGAAAAAAAGGATGTAATTACAGTGCCAAAGTGGCTAAAATGAATGACTTCTAAGGTGATCATCTTATTTGATGTAAAGTAGTCTGAGGAACAGTTACAAAGTTATTCACATGACTGGGAGGGAGTTAGAGTGGCAGAGAAATCTGAGGAGAAAACAGCAGTTTAAAACCAATGAAACTTATAAATGTGTTCATTTAATACATACAGTGTTTTAACTTAACAGTTCTCCTTTCCTTTTATCCTAATTCTGTTTCTAGGAATTTGGCACACGATATAATCATATCCTGATATGCTTAAATTTTAGATAATTAAAAAGGAACCTATAAGATGTAAGTACATAAATCCTCATTGAAAAATCACTCTTAATAGCAACAACAAAGAGGAAATGGCATAAATGCCCAATTTTAGAGTCAGAGGAATAAATTATCTTTCTTATATATAATTAATACTCCACACATAATACTTCCATTAAAGACATTATATTAAAATATATTATACAACAGTATGTTCTGTTTAAATTTAATTTTATAGTAAAAATGCAAAAAATTTAAATAAAATTAAATATAAAAAATAAAATATATAAAATTAAATTTATATCTATATATTTTATCTAAAAGAGTGTAGACCAAAATAGAGGTAGTAGTTAATTTTCAGCACTGACTTAGTTTATTTTATTATTTTCTCCTTTTCTTTAGTATTTTCCTAATTTTTTACAGTGAACATGTATTAATTTCATAATTAGAAAACAACTTTAAAATTGAAATAACATGCTGAGGCAGATAAATAAATGTCTCATGTACCAAAAATGAATTCCATCTTACTATAATAAATTTTCTGTTAGTCAATACTTTTATTGTGTACTAGGCTCTGTGGATTGAACAAGGTCATTACCTACATGTCATTCATCAAAATGAATGTTTAAAATATCTTTCTATTTAATACTGTCTCAAAGGGAGTTGGCAAAGTGCCTGCTTGAATGCATTATTAAATATGTCCAGGAGGATTCTGGTTTGAAATTATAAGGCAACTTCAGAAGACAATGAACACAGGCACCACAACATTCTCAAGTGAATTAGAACCAATTTGTTTCTATAATAGTCTGTGGTACCTTGATGGCCCTTATGTAAACTATTTCAGTACAATCACTCTTGTGCATCTCCATCATCTGAATTTGACTCAAGGGAAGAATACTGTAAAAATATTTTCAATTCATATGGCTGTTTTTATTTATTTGTTTAGACAGAGATTTTTCAATCCCTGAGTAAAGAGCTCTTACCATCTTAGGCTCTGAAATGACCACTAATGTTTGTGTCACCATTTTCAAGGTTTTAATAAGTAGAAAAAATTAGTGTGTTAGCTTCAGCTAAATTAGCGCAGTAACCTAACCTTTGACAGTGAAGATAGTTTGAGAAAAATAACTCAGTAACTGTATGTTGGGTGGTACAT
This sequence comes from Lyroderma lyra, assembly GCA_004026885.1. Lineage (NCBI taxonomy): Eukaryota > Metazoa > Chordata > Mammalia > Chiroptera > Megadermatidae > Lyroderma > Lyroderma lyra. The sequence goes on along the minus strand of PVJL010000214.1, from coordinate 436,623 downwards.
AGTTCCATGAATTTATTAGCACAGTCCCTCCTCAAGATGAACTAATACTTAAATGTTTATGTCAGAGCCAGTGGAAATTTAATACAACAGATGGCTTTTAGGAAGGACAAGGAACTGAAAATTCACTGGGGACACATGAAGATACAAGGCTGATTCAACATGGTACAAGGGAGCAAGACCATCAGTTGACTTGGAAATGAATTTGAACATCCTAACAGAATTCATAGAAACTTAAATTTTATTGCCTTTATCTGTAAAAACATGAAGTCAATTTTCTTACTTTTGTTCTCCTTCTCATCCATTCAAGATATTTATTCAGCCTTCAACTATTTTTATCAGTGCTCTAAGAAACCCACTATTTTAGGAGCTGCTTTACCTACTTAATCTTATTTTATTACAATCTATTCCCTTACTCTAGGAGTATTTTGTGGAAATCTTTACTCAAATGTGAATTCTTTTAGAGGTATTTCAATAATTACATGGATTGAGTGGAAAACGCATCTGGGATTGTTATAAATCCAATGTGGGAATTACCACTGCATACATAGCACAATGATTAAATAGAATAAAAATGGTGATGTTCAGATAAAGTGTCTCTGCAAGGAATAGTGCCTTATTTGATTGCATGTTTTCATTTTATAGAAGAATATTGTAAGCTTCTAAGTTGGGTATAAAATGACAAATTGTTGCATGACTACTTTTATCTATAAGACAAGGGAGTTGAACAAAATTATTTCTAAGTTCCCTTCCATTTTTAAAATACTATGAGTCTACCTTTTTCACTCCAAACTTGACAGTAATGACTGCTCAATGCCACAGCAGCATTCCAAGAATGTTTTTAATGACCCTCCACTGCCAGCTATCATTTTCCACGTCAATGGCTCAGAAAAAGGCTTGAGATCCATTTGAGATTTATAGAAAGTGAGGCACAGACTAAAGTAAAGTTATCCTTTCAAGGTTGCTTCAGAATTGGGTTTTTATTTGAATAACTAGAGAAAGAACTTCTTATTCAACAAATACAAGTCATTAGCATAATGATGACCAATCTTTCATTCCAATTCTCTGGAAATGAAATGTATCTCATTATATGTTCACCACCCGGTGTGAGTTCTGTTTCCAACATGTAAATACTCTTGAAAAGTTATCTTGGCAAAGATGGAACATGAATGTTTCTGCAAAGGTGGCGGATGAACAGCACTATCTTCTGTAGGTATCCATCTGCCTTATATTTTCTGAAAAGGAGAAGGCTTAGGAAGTTAGGAGGGAGTGAAAAGAGGAAGTAAAACAAAATAAAAGGTATTAGATGGCATCTGAGTACTAAATCTCCAGGATTTGTAATAGTATATGAAGGTGGTATGAGGCTCTGAGCACAAGAAGTCCTACCCCAGGGGTCCAAGTAGTCACACTGGGAATGACCACTGAAGGTCTCCTAATTCCACAAGGGACACAACAGCAGCATCGGAAAGCAGCAGCTTTGGACTTAGGGACCATGGACCTCCAGGAAGAATCTGGAAGAAAAGAACATTAAGAGCTGTATTCCTAAATAAGTCATTGCCACTTTGGAGGTTCCTGCTATCGGGGAAGGGAAGGGATGGGCCCTGAGATTCTACCTGGGCAGGTAGAATTTGGAGCTAACTAGGTTTGAGGGTCAATGTTAAAATGATCACATTTTTACTTGCAAGATAATGAAGGTCTGAATATTTATACTAACTAGTAAATAAATTTCAAAACCAATTTTGGTTAACTTTTAACTCTATGTGATGATGAAGTCCTCTATATTATTAATAAAGAGATAAAATTTGAGGCCAAATTTAAAAAAATTTTTTTAGAAATGGGTTAAGTTCAAGTTTTAAGGTAAGAAAGAAAGATTATCATTTATGTGCACATCCATAATTATACTCATATTTTAAGGAAGCATTATCCCTGACCATTAACTGTGGAAACTGGAAACTCAATTCAACTCTCTGGCCTCAGTATTTTTATTACAAAAATAAAGGATAAAAAAATGTGATAATATGATTCTTAAAATCTCCTATAAAATATAATATTTCAAATAGTTTACAATTTTTCATCAACTGCTTCTAAGAATATATATGCATTCAAAGATACCTCTACATTCAAATATACATAATTACATACAAGTATATGATTGTATATATATTAAAATATATATGACTGTATATTAAAATATATGATTACATATGTATATAATCAAAGAAATGGTTGATAATTTGGGAATTCAGCCCTTTGCTTGGTTACTTTTACTTTTCATGTTCTACATCAATAGTAATGTTTATTAATGATGCAGGAGAACTAGTCAATTCTTATTGCAGTTTGTCTGACCTCCTGCTTTTGTAAAAAGACAAACCAACAACTCTAGCTACAGGTATTTTAAAAATCAATATCTTCACATTCTGATTTTAGTCTTTAATTTTAAATAGTACCTCCATATAGACCCATAGAAGTGTGAGAACGTTTTCTGTTTAACCTATCTTAATTTTCCAGCCAGTTTAGAATTTCTGTAGCACATTAGAATTGAAGAAAGCCTTCACCTTGTATGTCTGCCAACCAGTAAGAGAAAAGGAACCCCAAGCAATGGGCTCGTCTGGAAGGAAAATGCCACTGATATGAACTAAGATGATTGTTTTTGGCTTAGTCACTCATTGAACACAAATCATGTCAATAGGGTTTTTTTTCTAGCCTATGTTAGTTCATTCATATAACATTTGAGCATATTGAGTCTCACTGAAAATGAAATTTTAATTTACTTCACTAATGAAACTCATTTTATTTCTTATATGCTCTGCCATTGTGACACAGAAAAAACCATAATAAAGCACTTTAATTGATGACACCCCTATGATATTTGTTACATCTGCTATAAAGTAATTACTTATTCAGCTATAAAAAACTGCTTATTAAAATGAAATGCAACCCATAGTATAAAATTTGTAAGCCAATTTAGCTAACTTAGAAAAGCTGTGGTTTGTTAAGATACCAAGAGCAAAGATCTGTGTATGAGTATATGTGTGATCTGCAGGGGGTTCCCATGTTATTATACCCTGTGTCATGATCCCCTCAGCTCAGTTATTAGTAAACAGGTGTCCTCATTATACAAAAAGTGTAAGTGGCCATAAACAACTTCCCCCGGAGTCACTCCATTGTGGATGACCATTCAGCTCCAGCCTGAGAGGAAAGACCTGCTCTGCTGTACACAATGACTGCCTGGGGAATAGATTGGACTTTGGAGACTAACGTAAGCAGTAAGAAAAATCCTGTCCGGAAGAACTTGTTCTAAGGCTCACACTCAAAGCATCCTCTGGCTGCCTCTGCTGAGTTACTCTCTGGCTGCAGGCAAGGAGTACAATAAACACAGAAGATGATGCTATGATACGAGTGGAGGGAAAACTGAACAAAGTTTAATAAACAAACAATACAGTAGACATTTGTCTATGTGTTTCAAAGAAAATTGGCCTCTAAATGGGAATAAGGAAAGTCTACTTTTCAACTGTTTTTGGACACTCTAAAAAGAAAATATGTAATAAAACAAGTCAAAGCACAAAAGAGTTTCAAGAAAACTGACACATGTTTTTTCTTGATCTCCATTCTCAGAAGTCATGTCACCTGCCCAGCTCTCTTACTCTCTGGATCCCATTCTTTCTCATTTCTTTATGTTTACAGTACTAATGATAATGATAGCTTTACAGGTGATGTTATCAGTTCTACTAGGAGAGCTTGATGACTGAAGAAGAGAAGTCTTCACACACACACACACACACACACACACACACACTGCTAATTCATATTCTTAAGTTTTTGTTATTTTAACAAAATCCATGCAATGTGCATAACTGGCCATTCAAATATCATTATATATTATCTTGAACTTTAAACTGCAGGCCACCTGTTGCTCTGTAAACATTGAGGCAAACTTTTACAACCTATCTCTGTGGAATATAGTAGGTACACTAAGTTACAGAGGAAAACCTGAAATTCTTCATGAAGAGACAGTGTGGGAAAATTGCTGGGTCACATGAGTGCTACTCCACTGATATGCAACATACCAACCCTTTTGTTCTATTCCCTTCACTAATAAAACCAGTATACACCGGGCCTGACAGTTAAGTTCATGAACTCACCACTGTGTGCTTACCTTGGCAGCATTGTACAAACAACTCCATAAGGTTTCGTCACATGGGTATATCTGTGTCTCACAGCTGTGTGCCTATCGACGTGTGGCGGTGTCCTGCTGAGTGGTATTCGTTATTGTTGTTGCATGTTTTTGTGTGTTGTCATGAGAATGTCAGAGCTTGAATTAGAGCAATGAACAAACATTCAATTGGTTGTTAAAACTGGCAAGAGTGGAAGTGAAATCAAGAACACAGTAGTCCAAGTTTATGGGGATAACACCATGAAGAAAATGGCAGTGTACAAATGAATTAAACATTTTTCTGAGGGAAGAGAAAGCAACACTGATAAGGAGAGGTCAGGGAAATCAGTGACGAGTAGAACTGAACAAAACATTACAAAAATTTGTTGAATTGTACTTCAAAATCATTGACTAACTGTGAGAAGTATAGCAGACCAAGTAAACATCAATAGAGAACCAGTTAGGAAAATCTTGATGTGAGAAATGCATGTGTAAAAATGGTCCTAAAGGAGCTCACCAATGAGGAAGAGTCGAAGTTAGCCAAGACCTTTTGAAGAGGCAAGACGATACTTTTAGCCATGTTATCCCTGGTGATGAAATATGAGTGTACCAACAGGACACTGAAACAAAGTGTCAAAGTGCACAATTCACCATGGCCAACAAAAATTCTGTCAGTCCAAATCAAGGGTCAAAACAATGTTACTAAACTTTTTTGATATCAAAGGGATTGTTCATTATAAATTTGTACCAACTGGACAAACAATCACACAAATATACTATTTGAAAGTGCTGAAAAGGGTGTGTGAAAAAGTTAGATGAAAACAACCTGAACTTTACTCCAACAACCCACGGCTCTTACATCATGACAGTGCACCAGCTCACACGGCACTGTCTATGAGGGAGTGTTTAGCCAGTATTGGGACACCCTCCCTACTCACAAAATCTTACCCCCATGACTTTTGTCTTTACCTGAAAATCAAGGAAATATTGAAAGGAAGACATTTTGATGACATTCAGGACACCAAGGGTAATATGACAGCTCTGATGGCCATTCCAGAAAGAGTTCTAAAATTGCATTGAAGGGTGGACTAGGCACTGACTTTGGTGCATAGCTTCCCAGGGAAAGTATTTCGAAAGTGACCGTATTGATATTCAGCAATGAGGCATGTAGCACATTTTCTAGGATAAGTTTTCAAACTTAATTGTCAGGCCTTGTACTACAAAAGATGAATTTATGAGGGGGTCCCCTTAATTTATTTCATTCAGTGAAGAAAGATTTGCCCTATTTAGCAGCTCAAAAATATGAAGAAGCAAGGTTTAAAGTAAATAATTGGGATTAAAAATCTATGCTTTTTAATAAACTTGTCTTTCTGGCATTGATATGCATAAACTCATGACTTTTCATCTTACACTGATACAATGAGAAAATTGAGGCTCTCAATCCCTAATTTTTTAACAATTAACCTGATGCCCTTTAGAGTGGGCATTCTTAACTAGCTGTCCCTGCTACTTCCCTGTCCTAATAGCTCCCCCACGGATACCTCTAGATTAAACAAGGAAAGCAAAATTCATAGGTGGACTTAGGGTGGTTCATTGAAACACTGAAATTGTAGGCTATGTTTTTCATATCTTTATGTATATTAGGGTCCTTATTTGTGAACAACAGAATTCAATTCTTGTGCACTTAAGTAAAAAAGAATTTACTGAAAAGATATTGGATAGTTGGCTGAATTTAATGAAAAAATACTGTAATGTAGAGCCTAGAAATCAGCTATAAAAGCAAGGGAAAGTAGCTATCCAAAACAACAGTGAAAATTGAACCACAGGAAGAGACTGGTCAGGAACCCCCTGCTAACAGACACAGTATTTCAGCACTGAAAGCACAGTTCTTTTCTTTTTTTAATTAAATTTATTGGAGTGACAATGGTAGTAAATTATACCAATTTCAAGTGTACAAGTTTAGAATACATCGTCTACAAATTGCATTGTGTGCTCACCACCCAGAGCCAGTTCTTCTTCCATCACCATATATCTGACCCACCCCCCCTCTTTTTTCTATCACCTCCCTTCCCCCTTACCCTCTGGTAACCACTAAACTGTTCTCTGTGTCTATGAGTTTCTGTTTCTTTATCTTGTTTGTATGTTGCTTTCAGTTTTATAATCCACCTGTGAGTGAAACCATGTGGTTCTTAACTTTTTCTATCTGACTTATTTCACTTAACATGATAATCTCAAGATCCATCCATGTTATTGCAAATGGCAGTATTTCATCTTTTCTTATGGGAGAGTAATATTCCACTGTGCATAGGTACCACACATCTTCTTTATCCTATCACCTATTGAAGAGACTGGTTGTATCTATGTCTTGGCCACTGTGAATAATGCTGCAATGAACATTGGGATACATACATCTTTTCCACGATGGCTGTACCAATACATGCCCACCAGCAGTGTATATGAGTGTTCCTTGTCCTACACAGCCTCTCCAGCAATTGTTATATGTCTTGTTGACGATAACCATTTCAACAGGTATGAAAGCACAGTTCTTGCTGGTCTGGAACATTGAATGGTGCTCCCACCTGTGCCTCCAGAACAAACACAAAACAATTCCTGTTTCTTTTTAACACTAGCTCTAGATTGGAAGTCCCAGGACTACACAGGATGGTTCAGTTGGAGAGCTTAGGCCATGGGCCAACATTTATCTATGCAGGCTCAGAGAGTGCTGTGGGCATTTGCATATTCTGGATTCTGTGTTGGCAAGGGTCTTAATTGCCACAAAAACTTGCATAATGGCTGCTTACCCAACAGAAGTCACTGAGCAGCTTAAAAGAAAATATATATTTTTTTATTTATTTGTGTATACACACACACACACACACACACACACACACACACATATATATATATATATACATAATTAACATAATAATATATATAATTATATACACATGCATATCTTTTAGGAAACAATACTTTTTGCTAGAAAGACAATTCATAGCTTTTATCAGATTCTTATAAATATTGATGTCCCAACCAGGCTGAGAATCACTATTGTGTAGAATCATAGACCTTCACCTCCAGGAAGAACCAGAGACCCAAGGAGAATAAGGTCATGCATTGCCTCCCAGTAGCAAACTCAACATAAGGGCTAGAGTAGCAAGACTCAGAAAAGTATTTTTGCTCCATCTTAAATGTAAATAGCCCTTCAATTTGAAATGCATATTTTCCAATAAATTTTTAGTTTATGAAGGTTGTCAAATTCTTTCATTAGCCATCAGATAAAGGAAAGTTGCTGGCAGACACAGAAAGGATCTTCATTTGGGAAAAATAAGGTTTTCAAAAACTAGAAGTTGTTATTTGGCTGCAAGTTACTTTTTCGTTGAAGACCACATTCAAGAAGACAGATACCACTGTATCTCACTTCCAGTTCCAAAGATGCAATTAGGTTTTTGAGTCACATATGGTTGTATTATACAGTATTCTGTCTTTGAATCAAAGTTTGAGTAATGAGCTCCAATGGAAACTTACTAGCACATTCTTAATTGCTCATTTTGTAGAATTTCTCCACTTTCCTTTCCTTCCTTTTTTTGTTTTATTTTTTCCTTCCTTCCTTCTTTTCTTCCTTTTTCTTTTTCCTTTACTATATTTAAGAAATGCACATAAATATGTGTGGGGGAAATAATTACACATTTTGCATAGTTTTGTTTTACTCAATCCATGCTACAATGGCCACTGGTCGTAATTTGAACTTTCACCTAAGAACTTTTTTTTTAGCTGAGAAAAAATATGAATTTCTCAAAAACAGTTTAATATAAATAATAGTAATAAACAGAAAAATAAAATGGGCAGTCAAATATAAATATATTAGTAATGATTCAAGAAACTTTTCAGAATGCTTTCATTAACTTATAAAATCTCATGAAAACTTTTGAAGAAAAAAATAAAACGTTTCTCATTGTCTCTATCAGAAAACCAAGGCAAAGAAAATGCAAGCTTTCTTAAGCATAAATTGTTAAATAACCAACTGGGCTATAAAATAATTAACATAATAATAAAATCATGAACAAGACAAAATGCTAGGTAGTGTGATGGCTTCAATTGGGTATTAAATGAAGTTAAATGCTAATGTTTGGGAAGTTGAGGTAAGATGGGGCTTGAATAATAGGTTGAATTAAGCAAGGCAAAGAGAAAGGTACTGGTAGTGTGACTGGAAACTTATCAGTCTTTTATTGGTTTCAGGAGATAAGGTCTGGTGAGATCAGAGGATTCGGAGAAAAATGAATGTCTGAATAAGTATAAGGTAGTTCTTAAACATTACACCAAGGAGTTCACTTTGGGCAAGTACTTTATCAAAGAAGTATTTCACAAAGACATGTCTGCTATTTCTTTGAATAGATGTCCTAGACCACTGATAAGGAGAAAAAGAGGAAGAAAAAAATTTGCAGAAAATTATACGATAACACAAGCTATACTGGTAATACTATTCCCATTTCAGTGACTGATATCACAGAATTTGCAAGAAGTTGTGCCAGGTCCCAAGTTTAAGTGTTCTGCCTTCAAATTATGAACTCCTTCTACCTATACACCCTGTTATATACATTGTGTTAAAAGCAGAAATAAACTTGAATTTACACATGAGTTTGAGTGTGAAGCGATAACAGAACATCAACAAGGCATCATTTATTCAGTAGCAGGGATAAAACTCAGAATAAAGCTAAGTCCTAGAGATATAGATTACAGGGCAAATTAAGGAAAACAGAGTTTCTAGGGAAGACATCAGTCTTTACAGTGAAATAGGGTTACAGATTATCTGTTGACGAGAGGGAGACAGAGCTACAGAGTCCAATCAATCCACATAGGTCTGGAACTTTCTTGAGATTTTTAAGCTTGGTGCAATAGAAGAGAGGATTAATGGGGAGATAAAGTAGGATATTCTTCAGAACCAGCTCAGTGATCACAAACGAAGCCTAAAGGGAAAAGAAGTCTAAGGTACTGGTGACAATTACATTGCCTGATTAAAGAGGCAGAGCCTGGAAGGAAGCCTCCTGGGTTGATGGAAATGGAAAGAGGCAAGGACCTAGAAGGGTGAGAGTGTAAAGAGTGTGCAGGGTGCACTGCCCTAACACATTAACACCCCCTGGGGTGGAGTGCGAGGTGGACAGAGAGAGTCCCAGCTAAATGTGAGGTCTTCGATTAATAGCTTTGCCAAATGCTGAGGCATCAACATGGGCTACACGCTCTTGGCAGTGTGTCCAGAGCATCACTGGATCCCAGAAGAGGAATTCTCTGGCACCATCACGGAGCTTCAGGGAGCACAGCCATCTAGAGCTGCCTTCTTTGCACCCTGTAGGGTCAGCAGCTGGTCACTGGCAGCAGCTCTGAAAGCTGCACTTGCTAGCACTGAGTCATCTGAGCCTTAGATGGATCTATGTGCTCTCCAGAATCCAGAAGGTCCAAAGCATCCAATAATTTTAAATCAAAAGTTCCACCCCAGGGGTATAAGGTTAACTGAAAGTCAGTTTTGCAAAATCCATAAAACAGACTGAATAGAATAAAATGAGAAGCATGAACATAGCCGTCCCTGGAAAAAGAATTTATGTTTCTCTATTGTACATGATCCAGACTCTTAGAAAGGAAAGATAACGTAAAATTTGACCAAAAAAAAATATTTTTGAAGAGTATCAAGAGATTATTTTAAGTATATAGTGATCTCTATCTGTAAAGGGCATTATCTGATACTCCATAAAAACGGCTATTAATTTGGTCAAGATTATCCTCTTCTATTTTAGTGGTGACTGACACACTAGTAAAATATACAAAACAAAACAAAACGAAACTATGTACCCCTACTTTGAAACAAGTGCATAAAAGAAGACTTGGAATTTACTAGCCATCATCCTTGGTCCTTGGTCCAAGTATTGCAATCTTGCAAAAAAAAAAAAGCAAACATTTTTCAGTGAGGCCATAAGAAAAAACGATGTGGAATTTCAAACTAGCACTTTCAATGTAATTGTTAAGGTCCAGTGGTGGTGGTGAACTTTACAAAAAGAAAGAAATGAAAGAAACAAATCACATTGGCCAAGAATATATTTGAGAGTTTTCTTAACAACGATCATTGGAAATGCGAACTGAGAAAGTCAAAACAATGCATTTAGTCACAGTCAGTTACTACTGAGACCTCACATCGGTGCCTGTCCAATTAACTCAGTATTTCCCTTAATTATGCTCACGCCATTAAAAGGTGTTCACTTTATGGACTGTGAGATGATAGCAAGGATTATGCTGCCCGTATCTGTAATGCTGACTGAAGAGCTGCAGCACTTAAGTGCTCCACATGCTTAGCTCATAAATTCAAGAACAAACTCTCCTGCCATGCCCAGCCTTTCCACCCTGAGGCCTTCACAAAGGAAGTGTTTAGACAGAAGAAAAAAGAAGCTTGCTGGCCGAAAGGGCAGCAGGAACTCTAGGATACTCTCCGCAACGCAGAGCCAAGTCTTCAGATGAAAAATTCTTCAAAAAAAATAAATAAAAGTGGATAGTCCACCTTGCTTGCCCTTTTGCTTTTGAGCCACTGTTGGGGACTACACAGTGAACTAAATATGATCAAGGGAGGAGTGTTTTCCCTTTCCTGTAGACTACATGTACACACACACACACATAACACACACACACACACACACACACACACACACACAACAGTGCTTTATTTCCTTCAGTATAAAAAAAAAGAAATAATTGAAAGAAAAAGTGAAATCCTTAGAGAAATGTTCACAAGCTTGAAAGAAAGAACACGCCAGCAGATGGCTCAACACTTTATTTTTAGTGGGAAATCTGACGGCTTTTACAGCATGAAGCAAGATGCATAGTAAACATTTTAGGTTTTTCTTAATTTACTTAGCAAATATTTACTGATGTTCAATGGACATGCAGCTGTCCAGGGATTCCATCACAACCAAGATACAGGTTTTTTTAGCTAACATTTCAGAAGAGAACCATATTCAAGTTAAATATCTGGTCCTCATAAACCCAGTAAAAGTTACTTTGTTCTATTTGCTCTGCAAATAAATGAGAAGCAGAATAGTGTAGAATAGTTCAGCAGTATTGCCTACTGATGAGATGGCTAATCATCAAAGACAAGGTTTGGTCCTACAAATGAACTTAGAGTATGGTTTGAAAATCAACATATAAAATATTCATTGTGACAATGCTATACAGATATATGAGGCACGCAGAAGGCAAAGCAGCAAATGACAAATGCTATCAGCAGGGACAGCAGGTTAGTTTTGCCAAACTAAGGTGCTGACGCTGATCGTGTAATGGAGGAAAGGCAAGGAAGCTCCAGGCAAGGGAAGAACATTTTCCCAGGACACTAAAGTGGTAGGTCCAGGGGTAGTACTTACTAAAGCCGTTCACACTTAGAGAGTGGGCAGTGGCAAGATATACAGACAAGGGGGACCCAAAAAACCTGATATTATCTTCTGGAGAGCAGGCCCCTTGTAGTACAGGCTTCCCTGGGTAGGTGTGTGTTCTAGGAACCCAGCTGAATCAGTGTCCCAGCTGACCTTATTGTGAGAGGCTGCCTTCAGTTTCAGGGAAAATTTTTTGAAGACCCTTTCAATTTGCCCATTTTGTGATGGGTGATTTACACAAACGTCCTGTGGCACGAGAATGCGCCCACCCACATTACACTGACTATTCAGCACTTTTTGAACAAAAGAGTCCCACCCTCTTATTCTCCTAATACTGCTCCAAGGACTTTTTTTAGTTTCCCCTCAATGAAAAAAAAGTCCTCAAAGGAAAACATTTTGCTGGTGTGGAAGAGATGAAACAAAAAAAAATGGCAGAAGGACGAAAAGGCATCAAAATCAACGAGTTGAAAAATTGTTTTGAGCAGTAGAAAAAGTGTCTCAACAGTGTACTGCATCAGATGAAGAGTATTTAGAAGGTGACTGATTTTAAACATATAAGAATAAAAACACAGTTTTTTACAAATAAATCCTGGTTTGGGGGGAAATCCCCCTTTGTAAGTTTTCTTAAGAAAGAAAACTTAAGAATGTGTGAAGTTATAGACACCAGAGCAAGTTATGATTATTTATTTCAGCTCTAGAAAATATCAGCCCTCATCTTCATATATGGTAGAAGAAGAACATTTTGTTTCCATTAAAATACAATTTTCAAAATAAAAATGAAGCTGCATTTCCTCTAAAAATTAGGAGGACATGAGAAGTTCAATTTTAATTTTTCAACTGAGAAGCAACAGTGCTATGAATACACAGAAAGAGCTGTGTGAATTTTTTTTCTACAACAAAAGTGTGATGAAAACTACACAAAAATTACATTCTCATTCATTAGGTTCAAAAAAAGAAATACACTATACATATGGTATGTATTTTTAAGTCTGTATTGTTATATTATTTAGTGGGCATTCAGTGAAAAAAATCAAGATTCTCAGTTGATCCATGTCAGAAAATCTTCCTCGTATCAAACATAGCAAACCTAATTACTTTGTATGTAATATCACATCAAATTAACTCAGTGTATGATATTTTCCAGGTCTTTAGCAAATTCCAAAATTCTAGAAATGTGTCTGGAATGCTTAAATGAAGCTCTATTTCTCAAGGTCTTTTGCAGACCAATGTATAAATGAAAAATGGCCCCATAATCCCTTTGGGTGGAATTTCTTTGACCGTGTGTTCAATATTACCATACATATCACAATTATATAGTATAGATGCATTGCAAATGTATGTATTTGAGGAGAGATTAATTTTCTTTTCTTCAGAACTATCCATCAGCTTCTTTGATTTAAGTTGTATTCTCATACAACTATTTGTTTTTCCTGAACTCGATAGACTATGAGATATGGGTGTGTTTAAGGTACTTTTAGAATTGGAAGTACCTTAAATAGCACCTGAGGCCATGTGACTATGCTTTTTATTGAAAAAATCCTAATTTAGTTTATAAAATCATGCCTGATTTATACTCTTATGAATAATTCAATGTCTGTTTTTCCTCTCCTATCTCTCAATGGAGAAAAGTTTTCTTGTTATCTGGCAAATAAGTAGTGCACCAGTATCTCAAAGACAATAGATGCATAACAAATGTCATCAACTCAAGAGCCTAATAGTCTAAATTTTGTGACTGAAGAATCTATCAGGTACTCAGTGGGAAGGAAATCAATTTGCCAAAAGCATAATAAAGGAACTCTTTATAAGGCAAGGGCAAGATTATAGGAAACTGTAAGAGTCAGAGCAGTATTCTGGACATAGAAATGGTGGTGAAGTGCAGTCATTACTCCTGAGTTTGTAGAGGTATCAGGAAGGAGCAGAACCCTGAAGGCAGGGGGACATCTTTCCTTTAGTCTCCTATAGGTTGAGCCCGACACAAAGCCTTAAGAAAAGACAAATCCATTGATATGAAACCTATAGGTTAATCTCTAGCACAGGGTGGAGAGTATATTAGGGAGATGGTGGAAGCAAAGAAAGCTACCTTACACAGCAACAGACCTACAATTTAGGATTTGAAATTTCATTTCCTATCCCAGAATATGCCAACAATAAATTTTTAACTCAAACTTTCTTCTTTTTTTTTAGACTTCATTGGTTTGACATTGGTTAACAAGAATTACATAGGTCCCAACTGTACAATTTTACGTGCATCACCTATGTGTTGCATTAAGTGTTTACCACCCAGGGTCAACTCTTTCCATCACCATATATTTGACTTCCCCTCCCTCCTCTCCCACCCTCTTCCCCCTTGCCCTCAAGTAACCGCTAAACTACTGACTGTGCCCATAAGTTTTTGTTTCTTTCTTGCTTTCAGTTTTATATTCCACATTTGAGTGAAGTCACATGGTTCTTGGTTTTTTTGTTTTTTTTTTTTTTGGTCTGGCTTATTACATTCAGCATGATAACTGGATAAAGAAGCTGTGGTACATATATACAATGAAATATTACTCAGCTATAAAAAAGTAAATACTGCCATTTGCAACAAAATAGATAGACGTCAAACTTTCTTTTCAGTGGTGGGAATCATTAAGTTCTAGTTTTTTAGCAAGTTAGATGGTTATAACACAATATTTTTGTCTATATCCACTACACTGTACATTAGATCTCTAAGGCTTATCTCCTATTCTGTGAAAGCTTATATCCTTAAACAGCATCTGTCCTTTCTCCCCATCCCCAATCTTTGGTAACCACTATTTTATTTTCTATTTTTATAAGTTTTTTACATGTAAGTGTGATCATTCAGTACTTGTCTTCCTGTCTGACTAACCTCACTTAGCATAATATACTCAAGGTTCATTAAGTGGGTCAAAGTGATTAACACATAGACTAAAAAAAAGCAAGTTTTCTTAATTTCAAGGTTAAAAGGCTTTAAAGTATAAAATGTATGTAACTTTCTAAAGTTGCTTTTTGGTTTCTGAGGTTTTTTGTTTTTGTCTTTGTTTTTTTTTATTTTTTACTGTCATAAGCCAGATACATCAAAAAACTATGGAGTAATCAGAGGAAAAATACAATGGAACAATTCCATACTATTGGATACTCATTTCAAAATTATAATAAATTCAATGTTATGAAACTTTCCAGATCAGAATCAGTTAGGACAATGGCCACATAGATGCTCTGTTGAACCATAGAGTAAATAGCAGAGTTAGATATTTACCTCCCTTTCCAAATTATGTTCAAAATTTAACTAGGCATTATATACATGTATAATCAATCAATAGCTTTAATATTCCAAACTATTACCATAAACTCATGACTAAGAAAAGAACATGTGCTATTTTAACCATAACTGCTCTATTAAAGGCAGGAGGAATTGAAACTTGAAAATACATAAGCAAGTCTGTTTAATATAACACTTTCATAATGGTAAATCTTTTGTACTTTCATCTGAAGATGTCAAAGAATTTTGAAAACATCAATTCAGTAATCTTCACAAAAGCCCTTCAATTTAGGTTAAGATAACTCTACACCAAAGTGAACCACTTTTCGCATTGCACGTTTTCCCTTATAACAGAAAAGAGGCTGACATTTGCCCCTAAAATTCAAATAATGACAGCCTGGACCTTTCAGTTGTGGGGTAATAAACAAAAGATCTTTAGGAAATATGTTTGCAAAATTGAATTCTCTGATAAGAGATGCTGACCACACACACACACACACACACACACACAATGGCCATGTCTCTCAATCCCAGCAGATTCTTTCTCTGTACTAGCAGGCTTGCTGGGAGGTGGGAGCTTTCTTTTGATAGGTAAGTATGTTCTTTCAAAAAGTCAGCCTTTGCTAACATCAGGGTGGTTGTTTTCTCACTTGGTTTTCCATGGTAGATTTCCCAATGAAATCTACAGTTGATCCACCATCAGATTACACCCAGCAGCTGGTGAGTCTGATATACTCATTCATTTAAAGATATTCTGATATTAGTGCCATGATAGCAAATTCAAGGGAACACAGAAGCCTGATCACATTTATTCTATGGGACTAAGATCCACCAGTCTATTATGAGGCACATCCAAAGTGAATGGGATATACTCAGCTGTCTGCTCTTAATGTGATCTTCTCAAAATAAGAACCTGGTTCAGATTAGCAAACTTTGTGACTTTAAAATAAATACATGGACCCGATTTCAAACTATATTACAAAGCTATGGTAATCAAAACAGTATGGGATTTGCATAAAAACCAGCACATACATCAAAGAAACAAACTCAAGAACCCAGAAATAAACCCACATATATATGGTCAACAACCATTTGACAAGAAAACCAACAACACGCAGTGGGGAAAGGATTCAATCAAGGGTGCTGGGAAAACTGGATATCTACATGCAAAAGTATGAAATTGGACACTTATCTTACACTGCTTATTAAACTTAACTTGAAATGAATTAAGGACTTAAACATAAGACCTGCAACCATAAAACTTCTAGAAGAAAACACAGGGATAAACCTCCTTGATATCAGTCTTGGCAATTATTTTTTTGGGTATGAAACCAAAGGCACAAGCAATAGAAGCAAAAAATCAAGTGGTCCCCAAAATAGTGAAATGGTGCATTAGAGTTACTGTGGTCTCGGACTTCAGTGGGTGTCAGATTAGAGCCCTAGGGTTCTGAGACAGAAGCCTGAGTGCTTTGCTACTGGGGCTTTCTGGCTCCTGGAAGGCTATGAACATACGCATAATTCACTCCCACTTCTGGCCTGAAGCAATTCTTCCTCTGCACAGCCTTTGGGCCAGAGCCATCTTCCCACACCTAGCCTAGCCTCTCTGAGAGGTGGGGAGGGGAGGGATCCACAAGCATTGGTGTTTGTGTGATAAGTGGTGTGAGTCAAACTCCTAAAAATCAGTCTGGGATGAGGGGCCGCTGGCTCCCAGGACCCCCAAGTGTTTCTCATACTGGAACTCCCTGTCCACCCATAGAACTCCTGAGATCCTGAGAGATGGAATTTCTCTAAGAGTGGTTGTAGCTGCAGTGCCTCAAGCCTTATTCAGCCATTCTCTGAGCGACCTCTGAGGCTCAAGGTAACCTAGCACATCCTCTCCTCCCTCTCCATCAGGACCCAAACTTACTAACCCAACTAAAACATCCAAAATAAAAGACCTTTCTCTGATTGTTTCTCACTTAATTACATAATACCACCTGATTGGGGCTGGGTTAGAGGTTGGGGGTAGAAAATTCTACCCTGTCTCCCACCCACAGTGCCTGCCACTTGAGGCACCATCATCTTTTTTCACCATGTTATTATTATTATTATGACGTATTAAGTCTTAGTGTTTTTGCGTTGACAGTTCCGTTTTGCCTGGGACATTCTGATAGCTTGCTCCCAGACTTCACTCAAGTCTCTACTCAGATGTCTTCTCGTCCAGAGAGAAGCCAACCCAAATCCCTTTCTCTAAAATAGCACCTCTCTTGCATGCTAACCTCCACATTCTGCTTTTCTTTTCCAGCACTCATTAGTCATTTGAGGTATTTCTTTTTTGTTTATTGTCGTAATCACTTCATTAGAATTTAAACTTCTGGAGGATAGGCACTTCTATTTTACTGTGTTCTATTTTTCTTCACTGCTGCCCCTCTGCTGTCCCTAGCATAGAATGGAGGCTCAGTAAAGATTTATTCGATATCTGAATGGGCTGGCTCCACCTATAACCACCATTGCTGCACTGTCTTAGTACATTTAGGCTGCTATAACAAAAACATCATCGACTGGGTGGCTTAAACAACACGCATCTATTTCTCACAGTTCTGGAGCCTGGGAAGTTCAAGATCAAGGCACTCACAGATCCAGTGTTTGATGTGAATTTGTCTCCTGATTTGCAGATGCCCGTCTTTCCCTTGTACCCTCATATGGCAAATAGCAGAGAGAGGAGGAAGCATTCTTCTTAGAAGGGCACTAACCTTTCAACCTCATTACCTAATTACATCCCAAAGGTTTTATCTCCTAATACCATCACATTAGAAATTAGAATTTTTAACATGAATTTTGGAGCAACACCAAGGTTCAATCCATAGCATGTGCCCACTAGACCCTTGTCAGAGGAATAGCTTTCACATGGACTATTCCCACTCCAGTGTTGCCCTTCCCACTTAGGGGTTGTTATTTGTAAATGGATCTGCTGCAGTTTCTATAATAATAGGGGGAAATAACATAAAGGATAACTTACAAAGACTACATAATCCCATGCCACCATTCCCCTGTCCCCAGGCTCCCTCTAAGCACCCCCAGGGTACAGTCCTTCCTTGGCTCTGTATCTCCAGGGAACAATGACTTAAAAGATGAGCTACATGAACAATCCCCACACAGACTTTCCAAGAACAAAAAACAGTAAAAATACATGGGGTGGTTTTAAATCTAGATTTTGAAAATAATTTTAAAAATGAACTAAAATCTGTGGAGATGGTCTTTAACAATAAGATTTAGAGCAGTGTTGATCTTTGGAGGCATATTTCAAACCTTCCCAATTGAGACCATACTCTTCTTTAGATATAATTATAAAATAATTTTCCAGGAAAAGATCTTTCAAAGATAGAGTCCTCTCTGTGATGGTTAATAGTGTGTCAACTTGGCTGGGCGACAGTACCCAGATATTTGGTCACATATTCTGAGTATTTCTGTGAGAATGTTTTTGGATGAGATTGACGTTTAATTCAGGGGACTTTAAGCAAAGTAGATTGCTTCCATAATGTAGGTGGGCCCCATTTAATCAGTTGAAGATATGAATAGAACAAAAGGTTGACTCCTCTGAGCAAGAAAGATTTCTCTAGAAGACGGCCTTTGGGCTCACACTTCACCTCTTTCCGGAGCCTCCAGCCTGCCAGCCACCTCCATCAGATGTCGGACTGGCCAAACCTTCACAATCACATGAACCAATTCCTTAAAATAAGTCTCTTATTACACACACATCCTATTACATCTGTTTCTCTGGAGGCCTCTGACTAATATACTCCTCTTAGAAAGCAAAACCATTTTTTATAATTTTTAATGAGCAGTGTTCCAGTCTTTCCTCATCTGAGGTTCAAAATAATTTCTGAGTCCAGACCAAACCAAGGTCACCGAATTACGTTACTATAAACAGCTATTAACTAAATCTGATGTTCCAATAAGCATTCATATTTTGAGGCTACAGATAGTGAAGAAATAGGCTTACTTATAAAAAGGTCTGAGGATAAGGTAGGAGAATGGGGAAAGAAAAGTAACTGGAGAGATTTCTATAAATGGTTTTAAGTCACCCACTTCAAATTAAGCATGGAGATAAGTTGCCGTCTCTAGACAGAAGACCGCCATATTGGTCAGGGAACAGAAAGACGAGGTACTGAGAGAAGGAATGCCAAACAAGTAATATTATGGAACATATAAGATAAATGCACGTCTCCTAGCAATTTCACATTAGGAAATGAGATTGATATACCCTAGAAATGGGAGTATTTATAACTCCACCTTGGAAAATGACTGATGACCATATCAAGTGGGACTGAAATTCTTAATAAGCTGCTTTCTGTAGAAGATATTTGTAATTTGTTATTAACAATGGCTATTAAATGGCCCTGGGCCCTTTTATTGTTGTTGCTCTTGTCATTTGCATTTTATTACCAAACATTATGGATCAGAAGAACTGCTTACGAATCTCATGTGGGAGATGTTCTATGACTTTGCATGTAACTGCATAACATTTATGAGCCTACTCGTTCTCAGAGGTACCTATGTAATAAACTAAAATAAGTGTCTTGCTAGACTAATGCAAATTGTTTTTTTTTTAACTTCAAGCTCCTTAAGAGGCTCTGTTATCGTCTGTAAAAAATAAAGATAATATCTATGTCACAGAGTCATGGTGAAAATTAAACCACATAATGTATATGAGGCACCTAGCATCATGCCCTGCACTTGATATGCATCCAACAAATAATAGTTGATATTATAATGACTACCTACCTACAAGCTCTGTCAATGTTAATGATTAAAGGACTATGCAGCCTTTCTAATTTTGGAGCCATCATGTGGGACTGTCCTTGACATCAGGGCTACACTTAACTCAGTAAATGGCTATGCTCTATTTTAGTCATAAATCTGTGTTTGCTCATCTCACCTTTGCCTAGCCTCTTTTTCGAACTTTAATTCTCATTGCTCCCCTATATTCCAATAAACCTGAACTTCTCACTAATCATGAGACATACTCCAAGCTTCCCAGTGTAGTTACCATTTATGTACTTGTCACAGATACATACCAACATGTCCTACACTCCATCTCATTCTCTGCCCTTTCTTCATAGCCCAAATAAGAGCTACTGCCCCCATAAAGCAGCTTTATTTATTTTTTTAATTGTCTCTAAATTTATTGAGGTCACATTGGTTGGTAAGATTAATAGATTTCACATGTACAATTGTGCAATACATTGTTTATATGTTGCATTGTGTTTTCACTACCCAGAGTCAGTTCTCCTTCTATCACCATATATTTGACCCTTTTACCTTCCTCTACCACTTCCCCCCTTCCCCTCTGATAACCACTAAATAATTGTCTGTGTCTATGAGTTTCTGTTTGTTTGTGGCTTTCAGTTTTATATCCCACATATGAGTGAAGTCATATGGTTTTCAACTTATTCTGTCTGACTTATTTTGCTCAGTATGATAATTTCAAGATTCATGCATGTTGTCACAAATGGCAATATTCCTTCTTTCTTAAAGCTAAGTCATATTTCGTTGTGTATATGTACTACTCTTCTTTATCCAATCATTATCAAAGGACATTTTGGTTATTTCCATGTCTTGGCTACTTTGGATAATGCTACAATAAACATAAGAGTACACATATCTTCACTAGTAAATGCTTTCTGCTTTATTTTTTAATGAAATTTTTTATTTTGCTATCCTCACAACACTATTGTGTTCCTCTGGTGCTTTCTTTGCTATAGTTAATAAATGTTATAGATTACGAGGTCCTTAAAGGTAAGAATTTTGTCCTACATATCTTTAATCCCCAATATTTTACATAATATTTCATAAATACTCAAATATTGGTTAAATTGAAAGGCAAACCAACTCCAGAAATAAGAAAATTCTTTAATCCATTCTGTGACAATAATGTTAGTGATTATATCATTAAACTTGGACTTGAATTCAAGTGCATAGTTGGTGATTATTAGTGGTAAATAAGGATAACAATTATTTCTAAGCAGGAGGTCTTCTTGATCAGGGGCTATTAAGTATACCCAGGATAGTTTTTTTGTGGTCTACTAGTAGGCATATATTTTTCTTTAACAAAATTAAGATTTATTTTTTAAATCCCAAATTTCTATCACTGCTATGTCTAAACTCCAAGTATTATAAATCACATTCTGTTCCTGATTTTCCTATATTTATTGCCTGACCTCTGTTATTGTCATAAAGTAAAAAGTAAAATCAACTGATTTTATCACTGGAAAAATTCATCACAAATGACAAGAGAAAAAGAATTTAAACAGTACATTTTCCTATTTGACTCAGCTTTAGGTAGAAAATCTACTGTAATTACAATTACGCTAAACTCTAAAAATCTGATAGCTAGCAATCCTAATACTTATATTCAGTCTGTGAATCACTTAGCTCACAAAATATCTCTTTAAGTTTAACATCAGACAAAAGTCATGGAAAGTTTATGAACAATGCTTCTTCCAGCCTCCCCAGTAGACAAGTATAGTATCTTTGTTTCAGAAGAAATACGCATAAACCAAGCACCTTGCTTGTAAGATGACAGCCATAGACTTAGTCCCTTTTCATTCTTTTTGAACTCTTCTCAGACTTCTGAATTCTTTAGGAAGAAAGTCTCCATTTACGAACAGTACATGTTTAATGAACTCTCTAAGTTTGTGCTTTCTATTTTAAAAGGAAAAGAGCAGTTCTTGTGTGCAGAAACATCAAGAAGGCAACAGTACGTAGAAAGAACGTAATAATACAATTTCATTTTCTTGGACTTATGTTTATAATTGCTATGTATATATAAGGATTTGGGTTTGTCTCCAAATTTCTTCTAAAATATATTTGTTTGAGTAAAAATAGTAAATCAATTGAAGGAAAAACTTAAAGTACATAAGAAAGCATGCAAGAAAACATTAAGAACACAGGGGGAAAGGTATGACACAAAAATCATAAATAAGATTCAATATGACTGTAAATATCAAAATCTGAAACAGAATGCCCTAGAATCTGTCTCAATCTTATCTGAAGACAAGTGAGACAGTAGAACTAAAGGTTTAGAACGGATTCAGAGAACAGTGGATATGCTCCATAAATACAGAGTTCCTTACTCCTCTTCACATAGGTTTAATTTGTTGTGTCTTGTTTTTGTTTTTGTTTTTGTCTAAAGCTTCTGCTACTTCCTTCTTCATAACTACACATACTTATTTCAAGTTTCAACTAAATCTAGACTACACACAACAAAGAAATTATAAAACACTCTCCCTAAATCCCCTTGTGTTAGTTTCATTGCCTTATATATTTTTTCTATAGTAAATTATAAGCTCCCCGAGAGTAAAGATCATGTATTATACTTAGAAAAATGTCTGATTGGTACCTGTAGGTGCTGATGAATTTTAACTACATTTATGGCAATTAAGTAAAGAAAAAAAATCCAAATGATATAAGAAGACCACTTATTTAAAAAAATTAAGTGATATAAGAATTGAGTTCAGTTGAAAAGGTACACACAAGTCTAGTCTTGAACCCGTGTCATAATGTTTAGGAGCTACAAAGGACTTAAGAAATATGCTAGTCCAACTACTTGATTCAAGAAAACTGACGTCTAGGTAAATTAGGGTTGCAAATCTAAATGGCCAGAGTTTGTAACATGACCCTAAACTTTAAGAATTAGAAGACAACGTTCTTTTCATTTTATGCTGCCACTTCACTACAAGATCATTCATTCAAGAAGTAATTTATTGAAGACTTGCTGTATGTGTGCCAGGCATTCAAAGTAATATGTGAATTTAGCCTATAGGTAGCTTAAAGTCCAGAGGTTGACATATGTCACTATTACATAACACCCAGAAATTAATGCTCAAAAGACATCTACAGTTGTTTTAATAATAGAAAACCATATAAAATGTTAATGTGAGTCAAGTCTTGTGATACAAATCCCTTATCTTGAGAAAAGCTGGTATAATTCACCCAAAAGCTATCTATAAACTTTTTCCTCTGAAATGTCTGTCAATAACTCAAACATTATGCCAGTTCAGGGTGTTTATGTTTCTGAAATTTCAAGGAGGCATATACTTATTTCAAGAGGTAGCAAAATTACCAAGTTTCTGCTTCTAAAGATTGATTTGTGTTTATCTCTTTAATGCTGACAAGAACATTAATATCACTTCTACTCACTCAAAAACAGTTCTGTTATTCTCATGGCTGTCCATCATCATCACTCAAAAACCTAAAAGACATTACTTTCCATGTGTCTTTTCAAACACATTCTCTGATCTGCACTTTCTGAAACTAATATTCATAATGATGATGATATCAATATCTGTATCTAGGAGATTTATATGTGATGTATAAACCATGGCTTTATATTTTTAAATTAGATTTAAAATTGTATATCTGAAAAACCAGCTGTTCTGTGTATTACTATTAGATAGATAGATAGATAGATAGACAGATAGGTAGATAGATGTATATAAGTTTTGGAAATTTTTTTTTAAAAATAATAAATTGACATCACAGAAAAATAAATCTGAGAGAAAATAAAATTGTAAAATCATTGGAGATATTCTTTCCTTTCCAGTTTAAACAAATTTCTGATAAGAGTATTTCTGATCATTTGTGCATAGGTAAGTGAAATGGAGAATTGAAGTAAGAATCTAAATGAACTTAACATTTACTCATTTCTCAATTACATTCCAATTTATTTGAATATTGTCTTATATCATCAACTTATTTTGCATGTAGAATTCACCTAATAGAAGTTAAGTTTTGCCTGTATTTTGAATATGGTATAAAATTATTTTGAGAGTAGTATGAGTCATAGTTTGGGCAGACATATTTTGTGTTTGTAAAATTTTTGTTATTGTCGAATCCAAAATACTTCCATTGAAATTTTGATACCCTCCATTTAGTTATCAAAATTTACTTATATTGAAAAGTAAAGTTCTAAAGATCACTTCACTGGTAAATACTACTAAATATTTAAAGAAGAATTAGTGCTACTTCTTTTTAAACTCTTAACAAAAAGTAGAAGAGGAAAGAATACCTCTCAAATCAGTTTACAGGGTCAGAATTACCCTCATACCAAGCCAGACAAAGGCATCCCAAAGAAATAAAACTGTAGACCAATATACCTCATGAAAATAGATACAAAATGCACAACAAAATACTAGCAAACCAAACCCAGAAGTATATTAAAAGGATTGTTGAACATGATCAAGTAGGATTTATTTCCTAAATACTAAGGTGGTTCAGCATACAGAAAACAATCAATGCAGTATACCACATTAATAAAATGACAGGGGTAAAAAAAATCACACAATTATTTCAAGTGATAAAAAACAGCATTTGAAAAAATTCAACACCCTTTAATGATTAAAAGCTCAACAAACATGGAATAGAAATAAATTTCCTCAATTTGATAAAGGGGATTTATTAAAAACTCACAGCTAATTTCATATTCAATGGCAAAAAACTGAAAAATTTTTGACCCTAAAATCAGTCACAAGACAGATGCTGCCTTTGTTAATTCTACTCAGCATTGTGCTAGAAGTTCTAGCCAGGGTAATTAGATAAGAAAAACAAATAAAACAGCATCAAAATTGACAAAAAACAAGTAAAACTATGCTCCATAAATGGCATGATTTTCTATGTAAAATGTCCCAAAGAAGACACAAAGAAAAACCTATTAGAGCTAATAAATATAAATTCAGCAAAGTTACAAAACTCAAACTCAACAGGCAAAGAACAGTTGTATTTCTATAGACCAGCAATGAGCCATTCAAAAATTAGAAAACAAACAAACAAACAAAAACACAAAGCTATTGATGACCTTGGAGTTGGCAATGGAGTCTTATATATGAAACCAAAAGCACAGTCAACTAAAAATACAGATAACTTAGACTTCATCAAAATTAAAAAGTTTGGGTGTTAAACAACATTATCAAGAAAGAAAGTGAAAATACAATGGGTAGAATAGAAGAAATTTTTTGCAAATCATCTGTCTGATAAGGGTCTAGTATCCAGAATATATATTTTTAAAAAAAACCTCTTACAATTCAACAGTTAAAAAAAAATCTAATTCAAAAATGAGAGACTCGAATAAACATCTCTTCAAACAAGATACACAATTTATCAACAAGCATATGAAAAATGCTCCTAATTATTAGCGGTTAGGAAAATGCAAATCAAAACCATAATGAGATACCACTTCAAACCCACTAGAGTAGCTATAAAAAATCTAAAAAGAGGGAGTTCCCTGATGGTGTAGTGGCTTAAGGCTTCAGCGCTGGTGCTGTCAGCGCTGCGGCCTGGGTTCGATTCCCAGCCAGGGAACTACCCACATACCAAAAAACTAAAAAGAAAGTTATATATAAAATAAAAATAATAAGTGTTGGTGAAGGTGCTGAAACATTAAAGCCATAATACATTACTCCTATGTAAAAAGTCATTTGCCTTTTTGCCCAAAAATTAAACATAAAATTACCAGATTACCCAGAAATTCCACTCCTAGGTATCTAAACAAATATTTGTACATTAAATTTCATAGTGTGACTATTCATAATAACTGAAAGGTGAAAAAAAACAAAACCAAACATGTCCATCAGCAGATGATGGGATAAACAAAATGTGGTTTATCAATTAAAAAGAATGAAGTATTGATAAATGTTATAACATGGATAAAGCTTGAAAACATTAAATGAAAGTAGCCAGACACAAAAGGTCACATAACGTATAATTCCATTTATACCAAATGTCTGGACTAGATAAACCCATTAGACAGAAAGATGATTAGTTGTTGACAGGGTTGTAAAAAGTGTAGAATGGAGACGGACTGCTTAATGGGCAAAGGCTCTTATTTGGAGCTGATGAAAATGTTTTAGAACTAGATAGACGAGGTTGTACAACATCGTGATTATGCTAAATGCCACTGAATTGTACACATTAAAATGGTTAATTTTATGTTATATAAATTTAACCTCATTTAAAAAAAAAACCTGTCCATTGACATAATTTTATCTATTTTTAATGAAGTTAAATTTAATTACATGTCCAAAACCTTTCAATTTTTAATAATGTTTCACAATCATTTGTCTGAGCACTTTATTTTCTGTTTTTATTGTTGTTGGATATTTTTTTGTCTTTTTATTTGTTTGATTGATTGTTTGTTGGAATTTATTTATTTTTTGCCCAGAGGAGGAAGCAGTTGTTGTTGTTAATTTTCTTTTAAATTTATTTTTGCTTAATTTTAAGTTAAATGAAAGATACAACAGAATAGTGAATCAACCAAAAATAAAATACCTTCTTAGTTTCCTATAGGACATATAACAAAATAGAATATCTGAGATAGATTTTTCAAAATCTTAACTACCATTTGACGAGGTACTCATTTATTTCTCTAATGGTTTTGAATTCTAATCTAATTTTACCAATTAAATTAGAAGTTATTTGAATGAAAGTATAGTATCTTTTACTTCTCTTCAGTACACTTACAACATTCTGAAAATATGGTAGGTGTTTTAAAAACTACCTTTGATAACCAAATTTTCTTCTATTTTGAAAATAACTAAATTTAACTGGAATCTCATATCAATAGGTAATATTTTGAAATATTTTGAAACTTTTGTTTAGACAATTGAAGAGTAGGGGTCGATTTATATTACTGTGTTCTGAATTGACCAGAATTCTTACTTAAATGAGGAAAAATATATTTGTACTAAAGGAAAACTTTGACTTAGATATTTAACTTTTAAACCATACTCCTTCAGAAAGTCTAAAATAGCCTAAGCAAAACTAGAAGCAGTTTTTATGCAATCATCACATTTATTTACACATCCACTGTCTTACTTCTTTAACATATTTTTGAAAGACTACACTTGACAGTTTTTGAAAAGGTGTCTTGTTTCAACATAAAACTATCAGAACATTCATAACAGGGCTGTTTTCTTTCAAAAGAAGGAATGCAGGGGAATTTTTTTTCTGTTTAAACAAATGCTATTGTTTTATTGCCAATTTTTTTTAAAAGTACCCATCAATAAATGTAGTAACCTTATTAAGTATTTTTAATCAGTTAACAATGCTGTTAGAACTTGTTATAAATTCTTATACACCAAATTCCTCAATCTTTAGTCATTCTTTTCAACTGTAACAACAAACCTGAGAATTTTTTTTCAAAATGCTCCTTCAATGTTGTGTAATTCAATATGTTATGATAGGATTTTCTTAAAACAGAACAGAAACTATTTCCTTTAATTTCACATCATGAGATTGATGGTAAATTTGTATTACATTCTTTCAAATATTTTTTCAATTTCTGAATCTGTACTTGCCTGTTAAATGGCACATTAAGTATAATATTAATTTCAATCAGTTGTAACCAGTTGGAAATACCAACAAATGCCTCCTTTGGCCTGCATAGAAAAGCGTCTTCTCCCCCAAAATAAATCAATCTGAAGTTCATTTAACAGTCAACAAATAATATTTCAGTCATTTATGTCAATCTTATGAAAATTTTGGTTTACTTCCACAGATTTACTTTCAAAAGCCTAAGGTCAATTACTTTAAATGTTATATTATTCAAAAACATTTGATGTTTTTAATGTTTTGTTAATTTTTTATTGTAAAAAACATAAAATTAAAATATGACCTGAAAATAACTATGAAGAAATTCAGTGTGTTAGGTTAGCAAACTAGAACCTAATGGAACTGCTATTCACAACATCTACCCCATCCAAAGATTGTGTGTCCTGCACACATATTTTCTACCTTTACCTGCTTTGATTCACAAACACTTCTCTGTCATCTATAGTATAACCGTGGTATAACTAAAAATAAGCAATTTATAAAGGTAAATCCAGAGTCTAGAGAATCATATTTTAGCAAGATGTTTGATGCCTTTTCTCATTTTCTCAAAATAGAAAAATAAAGTAAGACTGACAAATTAGGATTTAGGTCATTCATTGTCATTCACTTAGCCATAAAATATTTAGGTGTGTTCTCACCATGTAATCAATATTATATTAAGTACCCTGAGAATATAAATGAAATAGAAGATGTGTTTGGGGGCTCCATAGTGCAAGCAACAAATTTAACTCCCCCTAACACTAGGTAGGCTTGATGTGCAATGATATTGCCAAAACAGGAAAAGAAAAGAAGAGATCCGATTCCTAAATACAGGTGACATGTAAGGATTTTTAGCAAGTAGACCATTAAAGGCCCATCATCCCAAATCCCCCTGTAAAGAAATTGAGGGCAATTAAACATGAAAATCTGCTAACATAATCATCAAGAAATACCTACCTTACATACTGTTCAAATGCTTTACCTTGAATGTGAGAAACTAGTAGCCCTTCAATGTCTGGTAAATAACAAAACATCAATCAACACTAGCAATAAAAGTCAGGTATGAAAAGGCACTAAAACATGTTGCATTTATGACAAACTGAGTGTCTTTGACAGTTAGGTAGCAGCCACACTAAATTGGGTCTTTGGGGAGAAAGGAAAAGAACTGCAAAATAAGTCATATCCAAATCAACAAGTTGTGCGAATAAAAAAAGTACGTAAAAAATTGTAATAAAAGATACTCGTGCTTTGGCTTTTAAATCAACAAATCTTTACATACTAAAGTTTAATTTTTTATAAATATGATAAAAGATAAAAGAATGTATGATATGCAAAAGACAGAGTCTCTGCCTCAAATGTCTTTAGCTAATCATAAATGTGAAATACATTTTATTTCTAATACAGTTTATCAATAATCACCATAATGACATACTGTTTGAGTCACAGTTTTTTTGTTGCTTTTTTTTGTCTCAGAGATCTCATTCTAACGCTAACAAACACCTGCAATGAATATATTACTATACAACCCATAGTTAGAAGCATGACCATTATAGTTAATCTTTGTATCACTGATTCACGTTTTAAATAATAACAGGAAATATAATGGCCTCTAATCCAGTTTTATACCATTTCTGAGTTGTGAACTAGAAAGTGCTATAAAACCCCATTATATTTAGAGATTAAGGGGTAAAGTATCAGATTGTCAACATTACAAGTTGCAAATCTGTTTTTTAAAAAAAGATATGTCAAACCAACAAAATAGACCACAACTCCATTTGTATTTATTGTGTTCATTTATCAAAATTGCTGGAAGGACATGACTGAGAAATCTCTTGTAATTTCTTCAGGAAAAATAAATAAAATCACCATTCATTCAATTCTTACAGAGCATATTTCCCTTCAAAATGCCTGTACATGATTTATCCACTACCTAAACTCTTACAATAAGTAATCCCCAGTGAACCAGAGAAGGTAAAGATGAGCTTCTTTAAGAACAGAATCAAAGGGATTGATGGGCCCAGTCCTACTTTTGGTGAGAATATTTGACTTAAGTCCAAATACCTGGTGTTCTTACCTGCAAAGACAGGAAACATCACAGAAGTAGATGCTAAAGGAGATGCTTGAACTTGGGCCAGGAGAGATAATAGAGATAGAGAACAAAGACAAATTCTTGAGCCAAAAGACACATTGCCAATTAATATTTTATTGAAAAAGTGAGAGAGTTCATATATATAAACACACTCATAAACAAGAAAACCAAAAGTAATTTTTGCCCCAGAATTAAGGATAAAGACAAATATTTAAAACGTTTATGTTATTAAAAGAGAAATGTATTTTTTATTCACAAAGAATCTAAAAATGTCTTGAATTAAAAAGGATTACATGCAGTGGACCTCTCACTATGACAAAAACAATTTTTGGGAAAAAAAATATCTGGATGCAACCAGAAACACCACTAACAATTATAAGAAATAAAAAGTCGAGTAGGATTTAATATGGCAAAGTAGATAAATGTTGTATATGCCTCCATCCACGACCACATTAAAATTATAATTAAATTATAGAACAATAAACCTTGAAAACCATCTCAAATCTAGCTGAAGAGAACTTTTATAACTAAGGATATAAAGAAGTCACATTGAGGCTGGTAGGAGGGGCCAAGATACAGAAAGGGTAGCCCCACACTTATATCTGATGGTTGATAATCAGGAGGAATATCTCAGCTGTAGAGGTCCCTCCTAGAGGAATGAGGAATCCCTGCCCTACATAAGGTTCTCCAGCCCAGAGTACTAGTGCCAGGAATAGAAGCCCCCACAACATCTGTCTGTAATAAACAGTGGGGATTCCAACCATCCAGGAGGGATGGAAAACTGCTAGAAACCCAGACTTTCCCTTAAGGCCCTCATGTACAAACTCATTAGCTCACAGGCCCTCACTGGGCTCTGGCAGAGGAACAGTGACTCAGGAGGCATCAGATATACAGAGAGAGACTGACTTGTATGTCTTCAGAGTGAGGACAGGAGGACTATAGCAATTTTCCCTGTGTATAATAGAACCGTTTTCCTGTGCAACAAGCAGGCAGGGCCATCTTTCCGTATTGAATACTCTCCCACAGGCCAAACCTGAATCTGATAAATTCCTTTCACATCACCTGCTCACTCCACCCTGGTGACGCACTGGGACCCCACCCCACCCAACTCACTCAATGCCTAAGGCAATTTCTCTATGAACAGTCAACCCCACCCCCATTACATGTTTTCTTGGACAACTCAGTGGCAAGATGGCCCCAGGCAGGTAATGGCTGCCCTTGGTGTTCTCTGATTCTTTTTCTGAGTAGCACCAAGCTCAGCACTGACACCAAACCAGAATCTACAATAACCTGGGCAACACTTGTCCCACCCTGATGACTCCCTGAAAACCCGCCTCATTCAACACACCTACCCCAAGAGGCTGAGACTTACAAAATCCAACATGCAGCAGCAGGCTTTGGAATGTTCTGGGCTTTTCGCAGAGCTACCCCAGGCCCAGTAGTGGTGGTAGCAATCCTTGCTTCCCGAAGTGGCCTGCAGGTGCAACACAGGCAGCAGCCAACCACAGATTGCTTTGTAGTTCCTATCAGGTAGTCTCTAGCTTGACACAGGCAGCAGCTGGCCTGGGCCTACAGTAGAGACCCTCTCAAGAGGCCCCATAACCAACGTACCTGAAGGTCAGGTTGAAATCACAGCAGAGCATCACTCAATTAACCCCACAAGCAGCATACACAAAGAGCAGTCTCAGAAGACACCAGAGACAACTGGAATGAATCCTGCTCCATATGTTAAGCCCCCTGCACAGCAGCCCTTAAGTTCTGGATATGGCCGAACTAAACAGGTAATCAGCCTGGGGGTTCTTTGAACAGTGTTGCCAACATAAACACAGAGTGGCAAGTTCACAAACTTAATTGTCAGATTTTGGGGACGATGGCAACTGTGATGAACTTTCCAGAAAAAGTTTCAAAACTGCTTTGAAGGGTAGATTAGGTGCTGCCATCAACACATAGCTTCCAAAGTGGAGTACTTCAAAAGTAACCATAGTGATATTCAGCAATGAAGTGTATAGTATTTTTTCTAGGATGAGTTCAGGAAATTAATTGTCTGACCTCATATAAAACAACAATGTAAAGGGAGAGGTCAATAGTAACTCAATCACAGTAGGGTCAATCCAAACCACTGACATGCCAAGAGCAATCAAGTTTCAACTATAACAGAATACTACTGAAATACAAAGGATTATGAGAAAATATTATGAACAATTCTATGCCAACAAATTGGGCATCCCGCAAGAAATCGATTAATTCCTAGAAACATGTAATTTGCCAAGACTGAATCAAGGAGAAACAGAAAATCTGAAATTCTGAGCTGACCAATTACTCCTAACATACCAAAAAGCAAAACAAACAAACAAACAAACAAACAAACAGCAATATCACTTCCAGTATTTACCAAAAGAAATTCAAAATATTAATTCAAAAGCATATGTGCAATCCTATGTTCATTTCAGTACTACTTAAAATAGCCAAGATATGTAAGCAACACAAGTATCCATCAATAGATGATTGAATAAAGAAGACGTGGTACATATATAAAATGAAGCATTACTCAGTCATAAACAAGAATGAAATCTTAGACCATTTATGACAACATGGATGGACCTAGAGGGTATTATGCTAAGTAAAATAAGTCAGACAAGGACAAATGCCATACGATCTCACTTATATGTGGAATCTAAAGAATAAAATAAGTGAACAAACGTGACAAAAGCAGACTCATAAATACAGAGAAAAACACTTTGGGGGAGGAAGGTTAGAAAACTGGGTGAAATTGGTAGTTACAAAATAGTCATGGCGATGCAAAATACAGTGTGGAGAATATGGTTAATAACGTTACAACAATTATGTATAGTGCCGGGTGAGTACTAGATTAATTGAGGGGGATCATTGCATAAATTATATAAATGTCTAACAACTATGCTGTACAAGTGAAACTAGTATAAATTAATATTAAAAGTCAACTATAACTGAAAAAAAAAATTAATTTAAAAAATGAAAAGTCCATGATTTTCTCGTAAATACGTGGCACTCAGCATGAGCCATTCAAGGTCAAAGGCAAAGACTAATTAATTAATCCATTTATATTAATTCTTTATTTTTAAAAAATTAATTGCATCATAATACTTCAAAGTTTTAGTTTTTATTTAAACTAGAAGAGAGAAATCTCTAAGGCAATTACATCATGAACTACTCATCAGCACAATGGCTTTGTGCTAATAAGTACGAATATGCCCATTGCTGAGAATGGTCCCTTAAAATTCTGAGAATAAAAGCTATTGTCTTTTCAACATTTTCTCCAATGCTCTATCTTGAGTAAAAACATGAAAATAGAGGAAGAGCACTTGTTTAAAGTTTTTGGCCTACTCATTTTAGTTAAATTAATTTAACATAAACCAGAATTCTGAAACAAACATACAGAAATTCTGCCTTCAGTACTTCAGTCAACTTGGGGGGCACGGGGGGGGGGGGGTTGAAATCAATTATTTTCTCTCATGAGTTTCTATAAGCTGTGTCAAGAAAAAGAGAAAAAGAAAACAGACATAATCGTCTCTTCTCCTAAGGAGTATAAACATCATAAAGTAAGTCTTTATTTCTGCAATTTGAGTTATCAAGCAGTTTTTGTGGAAAGACCTTACTCCATTAATGAACACTGTATTGGGTATCTTTTCTTTTTTCCTCGGAATTATTTTTTAATCACGTTTCTCAGCTTCAGCACTATTATTATTATGGGCCAGAGAATTCTTTCTTTGGGGAGCTGTTCTGTCCATTGTAGTATATTTAGGAGAATCCCTGCCTCTATCTGATAAAGCTGGTTCTACCCTTCCTCAATTCAGGACTTCTCAAAATTGCCAAATGTCCCCTGAAAGAATAAAATAATTTCAGTTGAGAACCATTGTTTGCCTTTTTCACTAATATTTGTTCTAATGACACAAAAGCAGCGATGAATAAAATTGTCAGCACCTTGGCAGTGATCGAATAGTGGCACATTATTTTTATAACAAACCCTTATGCTCATCATCTAAATGACAACAGAAACTTAGGTTATAAGAGTGTAATTGTAATTGAGGGGATAAAGTAAAAGAACAATGGTTGTAGTGGGCACGTCCTCATTCCACAGACTTCAGCTCAGGTACCCCAAATGCCCCATCTGCTCTCCCTACTCCCTCACCCTAAAAAACAAATAAAATCATGTCTAAAGTGGGAAGTCTAAGGTGGGATATTGAAGAAAAGGCTTCTCGTCTCAGGCTCCAAAGGATTACTACAGAGGGATTGATCCCAGGAGTCTGAAGGAAAGGGAGTGAACACCATAGGGAAAGAGAAAGAGCCAAGTAGGAAGTGGTTTTCATTGTAATCTAGCTCCTATCTGGTCCTAGAAAAACTCTGGAACATAAAACTTGCACCACAAAGTAAGTCCTGCCTAGAGTATGTCCTGCTTGGAGACAAGGGCCTGGCTTCTCATACTGCATAGGCAAGACAGCTTCTGCAAGTGAAGGGTAATTCTTCAAAATTGCTGGAGCAGTGGACCCTTAGCAGTCAACCAATTCACAAGTGGAGGATGGGAGCTCCAGGACAGCAAAGGGACCCGAGGCACCAAAACTGTCCACTACAGGTGACTTTCTCTAACAAGAGAACAAGTCAACCAACCAAAACTACTTAGAAAAATCATTTGTTTAGTCTGTGGGTTATTATAACACCTTTCTCATTACAATTTACATGATTATATGTATGTATTATCTTCCAGAATGATAATTATAGACATCTTTTAGAGCTAAACAGGAAGGTATATATTTTTATTTTTGTAGCAAATAACATAAAATTTGGTTTATGCAAAAACCAATGAAAATGCTACAAAATTACTTTATTTGGTTTGATAACATTTTGGTACATTAAAATGACAGCATTTTTTTCTCTAATTTGCTATCAATATTTATATATTAGGATAAAGTAGCAGTTTTTAAATTTTGTACTCTCAGGACATCTTCTTGCACTTTTAAAAATTATTGAGAATCAAAATGGCTTTTGTTTATGTGGAATATATCTACCAATTTTCTGTTAGAAATAAATACTAAGAAAATTTTTAAGATTTACTGTTATTTATTTAAAGATAACAGTAATCTATTGCATGATAACATATATAATATATTCTCATGCAAAATAGTCATGTTTTTCAAAAAAATTCTGAGAAGAGTGGCCTTGTTTTACATTTTGAAATTCTCTGTAGGGTCTGACTTAATAGAAAAGCTAAAAAGCTGGTTTGGTTCAAATATATCAACAAAATCATTCTCACACAGATATGTGGGAGAAAAAGGGATGAGTGTTTCAATTGCCTTTTCAGATAATTATGAATAGTCTTCTTTGCTATTGTACTATACCAAAACTTGACAATTAGTAATTTTTAAAGCACAGTTGCCATGTAGACTCAGAAATCATATCAATGGACTTTGTATACTCCATTATATTAAAATTCCCTGCTCTATCTTACAAGTTGAACGGAACTTTTATGTTTACCTAGGCATGATTTTGTAGTATCATGCATTGCCATGTAGACATATTTGTTTATTGAAATACGTAAATCTCCCTAATATTGACACATTCCATTAATAAATATTTTTAAAATTACATTTAACATTACCACTGACTTTATCAGAAAAGTTTTTAAGTATTAGGAATAAGTGAAGTTAACAGGAACAGACACAAATTTTCCAAAATTCTAATTTTCACTGGCAATAAACATTAGTTTTTTTCATTGAGGGGATATATTCCCTTTATTCATTTAAAAAAACGTGTACCAAATATGCAACTTTGATCAACTACAGTCCATCTTTCAGTCATTCTTTCAAGTAAAAATGGTGTTCATTGAAACAAAAAAGTGTGTAATGCAACCTGCAACTCAAACAATTGCTTCACTACTTTTCCTCAGGACAATCGTAATTAGGTAAGAAATAGAGATGCTTTATGTGTACTTCCCATCTGTTCCCACAGAAATAGTAAAAAGACATATACTTAGAGATTGCAATGAATAAAGTTAATAATTTTTACTGCTTCAGCAAGAATATCCTCAACCAAAACTAGGTGTGTGCATGTTTAATGCAAGTCCCTGGCGATGAAGAACACGTTAACTACAGCTTGCTGCCACTTCCTTACTCTGTGCTGAAGTGTCAGCTGTTTTACTCAGCATTGCTTTTGTATCGATAGCATAAATATTAGTGGACAAGGCAAATAATGTCTTAGTATTGAAAATAGTTTTGACTCTCAGATCTCCTGAAAGCTACTCAGAAACTCACAAAGGACCATAGATCACACTTTTAAAACTACTGTGAGAGATAAACTTCCAGGACATTCTATGACTCTCACTGTGCTCTCGTATATTGACTTTCCATATAAAGGCCACTCCAACAAGACACTGGACATAGAGTTGAGAAAAAGCCCCATGGTAAACAGTTTTATCTCTTTCCAACCATCAGGACAACAATCTCAAGGAATTCCTACGTTCTTTTCTTTTCCTCTAATCTTAGGTATGTTCATGGTGCAAATCTGGGCCTTAGATGGAAAAAGAAAAGATGAGAAATAGAATATCTATAGGGGATGTGTAGGGGAATGAAGATGGTGAAGTTAGGAGTTTCTGTGCAAAGCAGTTACTATGAGATATTTATATCTCAAATATGTGATTAAGTAAAAAAATCAATTAACCAATCAAATTAATTCAGTGGTCATTTCCCATTCTATTTTCTAATTATAGGAAGTAGAAATATTTATTGTAGTCCAGTTCATATACAATCTCCTTTCTCAACACTGGAATTCATTACTGGTTAAAATTTGAATAGTGCCTAAGAAATAGTTAAATATGGGAAAGTCATTTTGCATCCTTGTAATCAGGCATAGCACATAATACAGCTATCTTTAGAAAATAGAAGGAGCTCTAAGGAAATGTCTTCATATCACATTTAAGAACAATTAATTCCCAATAGACTATTTGATGCTCTATACACTGCCAATACAATCATTCCAGAGATTTTTATTCAAGTTTTATTATATATGGAGGGGGGAAAACTGTCCATGTAAAATTTTTCTTAACTCTATTGAAACGTTGTGAGTCCCTATTAGACCCAGTCTGAAGCCTTGCTTACACCAGTATTTCTTTGGGTTGATTTCCATGCCAAATCCATCCACCACATAGTATTCCAGTTGTCTTTGCTTCATTGCACACTGGAAATCTGTGCAGAATCTTGGACAACCTACTCTAACAGGATTTGTAACATTAGTGATGTGGATTACATTATAAAGTGGTATTGCAAGCAAAGCATATTGGGGAATTATGTGAAGTCAAACAATGAGAAAGAATCAAGAACCTACAATCAATAAATTCTATGTAAAATTAACTTGAAGAAGGCTAAGTTATAATAATGATGTGTTAAATTGTTTCTTAATTGCACATAAAGAATATTACAATATCAGAGCAGAAGAATATTTTGTGTATTCAAATTTAAGCAAAAATTTTGAGACATAAAAGCTTATGCTTTCTGATATTAAGCAATGTCTTATGATCTACACAACTTATTGAAGAACTAAAGAAAATTTTTTCTTACAACATGATGTTTAATAATACTCAACTTTTATCCCCAGAATTTCTTATGTTCATCTAACTGGTATATCAGGGAAAGCACATCCTACTTTAAGAATTGTTTTTTACCCTCCAACCTTTTTACATATATCAAGAAAAGTTTAGGAATAATATCACTGTTCAATAGATTTAAAAAAATAATTTTTCTAAAAGTAGTTTACAATTTCAGAAAAAATTTTGAAACTGGAATTATCCATTTTCTCATTTCTTCATTTCTATTTGCATATGGAAATGCAAATGAAGTACAAATGTCTTTTTTTACCATACAATATAATTTGAGAATGAAAACCATTTATAGAACCTTACATATGTCTAGCATATAAAATAGATTTATTTAGCAGATTAAGCAGAACCTCATATACATATTATTTATATACAACATTAAACACAGGTGGCATTTTTTCCTTTATACTTGACACTGTTATTCCCATCCTAAGTTAGATGCAAACTGTCTTACTTGAATCTTTTGGTGTTGTGGGTCTTTGTCATCTCACTTTTGGAATTAAATCTTTATCCTAACAGAACATTTCTCCAACTATTCTCTGAAGGTCTCACATTGAAATTGATTCAACAAGGGCTATCACAAGTTTGCAGGTGGCTGATCACAATAGCCTCTAGTGTTCTTCAAAAGGAAACCTGCAGAGAATTCCCAAAAGCTTCTTATTTTCCCAAGAGAGTGAAATCTATCCTTGTGGTTCCCTGTGAATATAATTTAAAGGAAAGACCTCTACTGAGTTAAACATGATGTTACTAAAATAACTGAGTTTAAAAATATATAAAAATCTTTAGTGAAGGATATCAATGGTTTTTGTTATATTTCTTAACTCTGTAAAGCTTAGTAAAGTTGATAAAATAGTACTTACCCTAGTAGATCAATATTTCTATGGCTATATCTTGCCACAAGCAGGAAATGCACAAGGATATGATTACTTATCTTTATTCCTCATTCAAAATCCAGGAAATGAAATCTATGCTCTCCCCACATTTAGCCTGTTTTGACTCACCAAATTAGCAATTTTACCTTAATAATTTCTAAATAAAATGTGACCTAATTCCAATCAATTTTTGTTTTATTAAGATCATTTCTTACTATCATCAATATGTGATCCAAAAGGCTTGCCTTAAAAGACAATGGATTAAAGGTGCATTGTCTTTACCCTGAGGTTCATTAAAGGGAACTCCCAAAAATAAATGAATGTGTAAACCACATTATGCACCCATGTGTCATTATTCATATATTCTGTAGGTGCAGCATAAGGAGTAACATTGTATACAATTCTCAGGAATTTGCCATTTCCATTTTTAACTCTGAATTTCATCATTTTGCATAAAAATGCTTGAGGGTGAGTATTTCTTCAAATTCTTTTAGGCTTTCCTATTCAATAATGCAACTCTGAACATTCCTAAAATGATGTTTTGACCACCCAGTTCTGCAACTCTCTCTCCTTGACTGATTAGAGTTCACATATGACACCAAATGTCTTCCAGGCCATCTATCTTCCTCAGTTCTACAAAAGAGCTTTAGACCAAATTCTTGGTTTTCTTCCTCTCCAATCTGAAACATTTGTGAATTTGCTTTACACACGAATAATACAAATTTGGTAAAGCATCTTCTCTGCTAAGAACTTTTGTAACACTCCAGCACAAACAAAATAAATCCCAGATAACAGAAGTGAGTTATTACTCAGCACATTATGTGAACTTAGTTAAATGAGGTGGTGGACACTTAAAAAATAATAATAATAACAAAGCAACATTAACAAAAAAGGAAAGAAAGCTGTCTTGAGGAAGTGAAAAGTGAAATTAAAAACACAACTAATTTGGAGTTCCCTGGTGGTGTAGTGGCTAGGCTTTGGCGCTCTCAACACTGCGGCCTGGGTTCGATTCCCCGCCGGAGAATCTACCCAAAAACAAACAAACAACCAAACAAAAACATGACTAATTTGCTGAGACACTAAACTGTATAAATGGCCATGCAAAAGTATTGGGTGTAAGGTGAGAATGGATTTCTAAATCTTTGCATCTAACTGTACTTTTTAAAAAATGTCTAGATACTCAAATACTATGGGATTTTTACAGACTCTTATGATTGAGTTGCCTGAAACAGGGTGGAGGAGAAAGTTAAGATAGTTGTTTATTTTAATTTTTTCTGTGTCAGCACTCAGAGCCAAATTACTCCAACAGATGTCCAGAGTCTCATTTTAGATTCTTGCTATATACGCCCAATACACTAATGTCTTTGGCATTCCTTGATTATTTCATTTAATTATTTAACAACCAGTTATTTTTCATAATTTTTAAAAACCATTTTGTTTGCACCATTCTTACACCGTTCCTCAATGAAATAATCTAGGGATAAAGGAATAAGTTAGAAATCATTTGGAACATGGTAAGTTTTGCCCACTTTTTATTTCTCTACATGTTTATGTTATCTTATTGCTAGATTCAGACAGTCAGACACTGATGCCCATGAATTTGGAGCAAGTTAATGAACAAGTTGGGTCAGAAAAGAATTCTGTTTCAGAGATGCTTTGCTCTTTCCCAGATGGTAGCCAAACATGGTTCCTAGGGCTTGTACTTGTGACATTACCCAGGACCAGCATTGGCCCTTTTTGTCCCACCACAACAAGAGGAATATTCCTGCCAGCCTGTCCCAGGTGGAAGTTTGTCTGTGACTGTTATCTAGCACTCTTTTGGTGCCTGTTCGTTTCCCATGTCCGATTCTCCAGTCAATCTGACAATTCTGTGAATTACCCAACATCTTTCCAATAAAATCCTCTCTGTTTAAACCAGGCATAGTTGGTTTTTATTTCTAACCACAAAGTGCAGGGAGATTTATTGGACTCTCATACCATTAGTATAGTATTTTCTGGATGGTGACCTAAATTCATAACTTACATATATTTCTTAGGAACCAAAGTCATGGGTATAATAGAGCTGCACTCATTATACTAGATAGACCAACCTCATTCCAACACCAAATTCCAGGTCATCATACAAATTCCATTTAATAAGCCTGAAGTTAAACATAGTAATATTAATTAAAAGGGGGCCCTTTTGAGCCATTATATACCAGGGTTGAGTTTGAAACTTCTGGAATTAGATACAGCTCAGTCCAGGTTCATTGGATCTTGTACAAATAAACCAACACCAAAGGAATATGTAGGTCTTTAGTGCTCTTCGACTAATTTTTCATACCTTTTTTTTCTGTTAAATTTCAGCTAAAGCAAAAATGGTATCTGGAATGAATATCATGAAATTCTCCTCATTTCCGCCATTACTGACTGGCATAGCCTGTAGGAATTTATGGCTCTGCCAAAGTATCCAATTTACATTGACTTTATATGGCAGAGGAAATTTTGACACAAAAATCTAAAATCCTTCTTCTGTTTCAGTTAAGAATACCCTCAGCTGTGAATAGCAGAAAATCCTAGCACGGTGGCTTAAACAAGAAGTGGAATATTTGATACTTTAACAAGGAGTCTAGACTAATCCTTCACCTCAGCAATGTCATCAGAAACCCAGGAGCCTTCCAACTTCCTGCTCCACCATTCTTAGTGTGTGGTTTTTCCTCCCTGTGGTCATGCTTACAAGATGCCCTGCACTTCTAAATATCACATTCATGTTTAAAGCAGAACAAACAAAAGGTGGTGAGGCAAAAGCCCTATCCTGGGAAGAATTTGTTTTTCAATCTAATTAAATGAAACACTCCTGAGGAACTTCTGCCTTCGTATTACTGCTCATCGACTATGTTCGTGATCGCTTTCCCAGCAAGGAAAGCTGGAAATTCAATATTTGCTTTCCAGCTCCATAGTTCAAGAAGGCAAGGAATTAAGGAGTTCAAATGAGTATTAAATGAGTCAGTGCACAGTATCTGCCATGCCTCATGACACAATTTTGATGAAGTAGACCCAATGACTCCAAAGCCTTAATGGACATGTGACCAGATGTTTGGATTGTGTTGGTTGTTATTTCTTTGGCCCATAGGACCCTAAGTAAATCATGATGCTCATTTTGAAGCACACCATCATCTGCATTTCTCTTTAGCATACTGTCTATTTTATTTTAGTTGTCTACATTAGTAATCAATTGCTATATAACAAACTACGTTAAAAGTAGCAACTTAAAATGGCAAATGGATATTATCTCACAATTTCTGTGAGTCAGGACTCCAGGTGTGGCTTACCTGAGTATCTCTGTCTCAAGGTCTCTCTCACAGGCTGCAGTCAGTTGGTTAGTAGGACCTTCAGCTGTTTCATCTAAAGGTTCAACTTGGAGAGGCTGGGCTCACGTGCTCTCTCACATGATTGTTGACAGAATTCAATTTCTCTCCAGCTATCTCCAAAGGCCTGCCTGGGTTCCTTGCCCCGTGGGCTTTCCATAGCACCACCCATAGTACAGCATCTGGCTTCCCTCAGAAGCAGCTAGCAAAAGAATGAGAGAGGATGAAAGCAAGACGGAAACTAACGTCTTTGTGACCTCATGTTGGAAGTGGTATCCCATAGCCTTTGCCATATTCTATGTATTAGAAGATTGGCACTATGTTCAACTCACACTCAAAGTGAGAAAATTACACAAAGGTATGAATACCAGGAGGCATGACTCGTGGTTTAGCCATTTTAGAGGTTGCCTACCACATTGTCTATCAGTGGTTCGCAACCTTCCTAATGCTGCGACCCTTTAATACAGTTCCTCATGGTGTGGTGACCCCCATAAAATTATTTTTGTTGCTACTTCATAACTGTAATTTTGCTATGTTATGAATCATAATGTAAATATCTGATATGTGTTTTCCAATGGTCTTAGGCGACCCCTGTGAAAGGGTCATTTGAACCCCAAAGGGGTAGAGACCCACAGGTTGAGAATCGCTGGTCTATATAGTTTGGCGATCAAATGGGTATCTTATTTTTCCCTACCTGAGAGTCTCTTGTGATTTGTTGTGCATTGTAATCTATTTACATGTAATTTAATTACTATCATATGATGATTTACTCCTGTCATCCTATTATATTTTCTCTGTATTATCCTTTCTCTTTATTTTTTTTCTTTCAACCTTTCATTGATTAGATTTTTTTTTTATTCTGGTTTGAAATTTAAAACTCAAGTCTATTTTTTGGTTGGTTTTTGCTAATGTATTAAATCTCATACTCAATATTTTTTAGAGTTCATTGATATTTATTTCTTCTTTTTGACAAAATAGGACCTCAAACAACTGCCAAAGACCTTCTGATCTCTGCCTATTTCCTACCCCTCAACATATGTTGTATAATCTAGAACTTTCTATTTAGATTATTATGAAATTATGCTATGCAATGTAGTTACCACTAACTACACATGGCTATGCAAATGTAGATTCTTTAAAATTAAATTAAATTAAAAATTCAATTCCTTGACCATATTAGTCACACTTAACATTTTCATAGCCATGTATTATGAGGGACTACCATATTGGACAGTGCAACTAGAACCTTCCCATCAAAACAGTAAGGTCTAATAGACAGCACTATAATAGACACACTGTTTTGGCATTGCTTATTCCTTCTGAAAGCAGAAAGATTTCAGAAGAAATCGAAATTGTTTTTTCTCTAAAGTACCATCCATAGAAAGTTTTTTATAGGGTTTTATGTGTCTTTACCTTTTATGTATATCTCAGATGGCTTCATTTTATTCCACCTAGTGTTTAAATAATAGTTTAATTGTATAGAGAATTCTAGGTTTAAGATTATTTTCCTTCAGTATTTTTAACTGTTTCTTTAATATTTTATTGTTGCCATTGATGATTTTTATGTCAATTAATATATAATGAGATGTTATTTTTTTCTATATACTTTCAAAATTTTGTGTTTGATGTTTTAAATTAAATACAATATGCCAAGATTTGCGATTTTCCTTATAATGTTGTCTGTTACGTGCCCTGTTGATCTAATTTTTCTATATTTCTTTCATTCTCAGCTATTATTTCAACAACAAAAGAATCTGTTCCATTGAGTTTTATCTAACAGATCAAAGTCTACCTTTCTATTTCTATTTTTTCTACATATTTTAATTCTTTTAGATATTTTCCATCTCTCTATCCCTTTATTGCACCTTCTAGGGAAATGTCATACCCAGACCCTTGATCTCTCTGATTTATTCTTGGCTATAGCCATTCTGTTACTACATGTTTTATTCCTATCTCCATTTGATTCTTCTTCTTCACTAACTGTTCCTGTTTCATATTTGTAATACTTTCTCCTCCTCTCTGAATATAGTTATTTAAAATTCATTTTTATCTGGGTCATAATTCAGTTCCCTCTGATAAAGTCCTTCAGTACCTAGTTTTCTTTTAAAGTGCTAGTACTACTCCTTAGATAATGG
Source organism: Lyroderma lyra (assembly GCA_004026885.1). Taxonomy (NCBI): domain Eukaryota; kingdom Metazoa; phylum Chordata; class Mammalia; order Chiroptera; family Megadermatidae; genus Lyroderma; species Lyroderma lyra. The sequence continues at coordinate 393,393 of PVJL010000214.1, read as the reverse complement.
TTAGTTCTCTTCTGATGGTTTAAATTGTGTTAGAACTGTTGATTACCTTAGCTGGTAGTACTTATTTGGGAGAAGGGATAAAAGATAAGACCTAGCATGTGCTGTCCTCCTGGTACATTCCAGAGGTATGAAAATGACTTAGAAACAAACTCCATTACCGTAAATCTGGAAACCTCTATTTCCACTCCATATCCCAATTCTTCCCCTCATTGAACTCCCCATTTCTCTTGTCCAGGCACTGCTCTTTCTGGGGTCTGCTTGCCTCTGTTATAACTATTTTATCCATTAATCAAAGAGAGAGAACCAGCCTCCCCACTGCAGATGGTAACTATAGTGCTCTCATCCATCACATGCATGTTATCCACCTCAACCACTGATGTTGCTGTGTCCTCTCACTAAGAGAAACTGTGGAAAGCAATGATGCATCCAGGACAATGTAGAATGAAGAGATGAAGACAACTAGAAAGCTCCCTCTCATAGCAGCCCCTAGCTAGTGGCATCTGGTTCTCTTCAGATTTGGACTGCTGTTTACCTCCCAGAAAATGACCTTAACACCCTTTGTTAGTACTAGAGTTGTGTGAAATTTGTTATCAAGCCTCCTCTCAAGTGCTTGTATAGTATTTCCAGGTTGAGCTTCGGGAAGGGAGCCAACCTGTTGGCTGGTCTGCCATCTTGTCCAGAAGTCTCAGAGTGTTGGACAAAATATATACTCTGACCTGATTCCAACATGGTCGTAGGCCCAAATAAACATAGAACAAGGGATCTCTTAGTGTGAAAAGTTTCCAGGAAATAAAGCACTCCACAACTTGGAAGCAAACTTACATATCGCCATCATCACTCAAAACTGGACCCAGGAAAAAGCCCACTAGGAAATAGCCTTAAATGGGTTATACGAGGGCTGTCCAGAAAGTATCCAGCCATATAATATGAAAAACAGAGGCATTTATAGCTGGAGTTTTTCTCAACAGCCTTCAAACAGCACTAGATCTCTATTTTTATTTATTTCATTATTCCCAATTTTAAAAGCAAAACTATTTATAATTTTTCCCAGATTATAACTATAGAATACTGTTTCAGCTTTTGAAAAAAAAATCCATACATTTACTATTAAAATATATTGGCAATCAAAGATACAACTCATAATTGCTAAATTATCAGCGAAGTTTTATACTTTCACCAATTAGTTTCAACTGATATTTATGTGCCAGGCATTTCCAAGAATATTATGTCATGTGTTTTTGGCAGACACCTTGAGAAACATCCTTAGAAATAGAAAAAGTTGAAAAGAAGTTGTGACTTATTTAAGGTAATGTAGGTAGTTGGCACTGAGGTTGAAATTCAGGTGGAATTTTCTTTGACACTGCCTTACCTGCATTTGTACTGTTTACATGACCTTATTAATACATAAGATGAAGGTAATTACTTAGAAGAGATTTACATTTGTCAAAAGCTGTCTTGGATATACACCTGGAAACCATGTACTTTTGCCTAATATTTTATTCATTTTTAAGGCTTTTTTAACTCTCCATATTATTTCAAACATATTGCTACCTCTCTGGGAGTAAACATGTGGTATTTTCAAGATGAAGTCATACCAAGGAGCACCTGGTCTCTGCAGTTTCTCCATGGGAGCTCTCATTTCAGCAAAAAGAAGGAGAGTTTTCTCTACTTCAGGGACTGAAGCAGACGCTAGGATCAATCTAGATAGTAGCTTTTCAAAGAATTATCAAAATCTAACTGAGTTTAGAATTTTAAATGCACACACACACACACACACACGCTTAAATCAATTTCCAATTATCATACTAGATTCTTCTCAGTGTAGCCAAATTATAGTCAGGTAATAAATGAGTTATTCAGAGTAGAGTCCAATAGAAATCTCACAATAATACCTAATCAACAAAATTAGATAAATTACAGTTACATGCTTTGTATGCCCAAATATTCAAGTCAAAGATGTTTTCTCTAAAAAAATAATTGTACCTTAGAAAACAGGGAGTAACCTTCTATTTCAGATCTTACAGAATCAGTTAATTTAGAGCAGGCATGTGCAACCTATAGCTCAGGGTCCTGGCTTTGAATGTGGCCCAACACAAATTCTTAAAATATTATGAGACTTTCTTGTGACCATTTTTTTAGCTCACCAGCTAGCACTAGTGTTAGTGTATTTTATGTGTGTGCCAAGACAATTCTTCCTCCAATGTGGCCCAATGGTTGGACACTGCTGGTTTAGAGGATACCATTTCAATTACTTTATTATGGATGACAAAATATGGTTTAAGGCAGATAAATTCTACTGAAATGAACTCTATCACTGCAAATTTTGCATGTCTATGGAAGTTACCTTTCAGAATTTGTTTTTTAAAAATTTTAACAGACAATCACTATGTCTGGAGCTATATGACCTATTACAAGTGAACATTATGAAAATACACTTAAAGTGAATAGAAAAAATTCTTAATGTTATGTGAATGGACATATATAACATGGAGTAACATTTCCAATGACAACATCATATATAATTCAAAAGGACCACTTTTTGTTCTCTCTTCGACAGCACACAATCAAAAGGACCACTTTTCAAAAATAAATGGAATATAACATGGAGTATACACTAGGAGAGAGCTCAAAAAAGTGGAAAGATTACTGCTTAATTATTAGATTATGTAATAATTGGATTTTACCTATGTAGATACAACTGCCTATATTGATTAAATATGTTTAGTTAGCTGATTATCTATATTCTCAAATGTTCATATGTTTAAGATAGAAAAGAATAAAATTAAGTATCTTCTCAATAAAGTGCTTTCTACTCAAGGACAACTCATAAGTGGACACCTGCACTAAATCTCCAGATCTCTGCCACGTATAAAGTGATGGAGTTCAGCCCAGGAAAATGAGCCATCGTGCCATCTGCCCTAGAAGCTGCAGTCACTGTGAGAGAGCATGAGGGAAGAATAAACACTTAGGTAGGGACAATTCTGCAAGTGTCCAGTGAACTATTTTGTTTGATCCACTTTCCTGAACCAGCATGTTTGCAATATGAATAATGGAGCTGTAAATAAAAATGATTTTAATTAAATTGAAATAAATTAAAAGGGAGTAAATATTTAAGCAGCTGCCATCCAAATATGTTATTGATTCTCGCTGAGGATATAATTTCCTCAAGAGCAAAGACAAGATTATTAGACAGGGAGATTCTCCCACTTACCCAAAATAAGAGAATCTAGATCAGAGGGCTAGGTAGGAAGTTCTCATTCTACCTCAAAGTCAGCAGCCAATAGAACCAAGGTGACTTTCACAGGTGTGATCTGTAACATTTCTCAAAAAAAAGATTACTAATTGGTGGAATAGAAAAGTGTTAGTAACGAAAACATCATAAAAATTGCCTGCTAATATGTAATGACCAATTAAGTAAAGCTTAAATTGAACCTGATAAAATTAGGTCCGCTAGCACAACTTCATCCAATGCCAGTCAAACTTTCCAAGCTTCTGTCCAAATATCAGACTTAACCTAGACGTGGGATTCTGAACCTTGGCACTGTTGACCTTTGGGGCCTGGTAATTCTAAATTGTGGGGGCTATCCTGTGTACTGTACGAGTTTTAGCTGCATCATTAGCCTCTACCTACTACATGCCAGTAGTACACTCTCCCCAGTGGTGACAACCCAAAATGCCTTTAGATATATCCAGATGTCTCCCTAAGGGTTAAAATAACCCCTAGTTGAGGACAACTGACCTAGACATTGTATGTTCAATATTAAAATGTCAGTATGGTTGATACTATGTTTTGTGGCATATCAACTCTGAATAAGAAAAATAGGTACTGAGTGGGGGAAAGGTTGCCATTAATAGGTTGGGACAGAAAGAAGATGCCAGAGGCTACTATAGACTGCCTCTCCCTTTGTTTTACCCCTACGGGCTTCTAAAGCCTTCAGCAGAAAGAGCACCTTAGTCAGCTTTACTTCTAAGCCACAAATTAGTCCCCCCCAACCTTGTGTACACCTGGACCCTGGCAAGGTTCCTGCCTCTGGCCTCACAATGTTTCTGGATGGCTGCACTCTACATGTCACCCAAGAGGGCTGGAGTCAATTGTGGAAGCAGGGCTGGAGCTGCCCTTCAGTCCATCTGTTCTACCAGCCATGCAACCGTATTCCCTCCCTCAACGGTGTCCTGTCAAGCATCTCTAAATAGCAAATATCATGGCTATGTCACCCCTCTCTTCAGATACATGCCAACAAGTGCTAAAACTTCCTTCTGCAATTCTATGCATTTCAAATACAGCACACCTGGTCTCAGCAATATGAATAGCATCTTTAAGAAGAGCAAGGTCCCATGGTTGGCTCTAGTAGGCTTTGCTCTTCTTTTTTATCTAGGTGTTAAAGAAAACAAGGCAATGTCGCATGGACTTTATCAGTTCTGCTTGCCTTTTCTTTTCCAAATCCACAAAATGGAAAGCTGTTTAATTAAAATCAAGTGGTCTGAGCTAACCTCCCACTTCTCACTCCATCTGTGGAGTATTTGCTTCCAGATATACACAGGCCGTTCCAAGTTTCCCGGGCTGACATTGGTCCAGTTCACCCCACTGCAATGTCGAACACCCAGAACTTTCCCGAAGACAGTTATCTCTTTGGGATGAGAGGTCTGAGTTTTCCCCAGCTCTCCACTTTTAGAGAGGATGTCCATTCCACGTTCTTTCCTCTTTCTGTGGTAAAATACAGCTAGGAAAGTACCAATTCCTTTATTTATGCTGCCCATCATTTTCTGCAAATCACTGGTGTTAAGTTCGTAGATTGCAATTTTGTAAGCAAGAAGAGTGAAGGCTGATTTCAGCTGGACAACAGATGTGACTTCTTTGTCTTCTTGCCTCTCTTCCCTGTTTAAGCAAAGAGCACCCTGATTGCAAGCTCCTCGAAGCAAGCACCCTGTCTTCCTCCTTGTCTGTCCCTCCTGCAATACCCACTTCACTGCTGTGAACGTAACAGAAATGTGATAGGAATTTCTCAGATTGAACTGGATTTTATTTCTAAAGGGGGTTTAGCTTGTCCTCTGCCTCCCAGACGTGCCTTCCTGCAGTCAACTCAGATGCTGACAACTTGGTCTCGGATTGCCTCTGTTAGCAGGGTCCCTGAGCAGGTAGAGGATTTTCTGAAGCAGACACTGTCTCTCAAAGGTGAGCTGAGTCACCACATCATTTCAAGATTTGTGCTGGGCACTGAGATGGTACCTAGGAACTCTGATCAGCCTGAGCAGGCTTCATTCCAGAAATTTAGTAACAAAGAGGATAAATCTCACTTTGTTTTCTTCTCAGGGTTCCACAATGCCTCTTGGACTTTACAGGTTCTCCATATCCTATGATGCCTTGAAGGTTTATTTGCTTTGCTGCACAACAACACTGCATCATTTTTCAGGTGATTAGGAGGTGACAGGAACAGCAAGAGCTGCCTTTCCCAGTGACCTTAATTTGCCACCACCGCAGAGACTGACTGAGGACTCCACACCTGCTAAGTTAGGCAGACGCAGCTGCTCTGCATCCTGGCTCACCCTAAATAATTATATATCTGGAATTTTACTATACTTAAAAGGCATGCAAAAATTTTTCATGTTTATGTCTTCTCCTGTAAACTTGGCCTCTGAGCCTCCCTCCACTTTTATTTTGATGTACCAACCTCATTATTTATATGAGCAATACACTGGCTTTTCAACCATTAAGCCTATTATTATAAACCCACACAAAAATCCTACATGATAACTTGGAGTTATGCCTATTTCAGAGCAGATAGAATGCTTACAAGCATTTTAAGGATTTTTTAAAAATACAAAAACCAGATAGAAGCATTTATGCAAAAAAAATAGATAAACTAAATTCTTTCCTCAAAACCCTAATGCAGATCCTTCACAGGCTCCATAATGTTTCATTTATTCAACTCTCCTATCACCTTCCAAATTGACTCAAGGAATTTGCTTACTGATCACAAGCCAGAAGGAACCAAGTGTGGTAGGACTGTACAGCAGCAGGTCTTATACACCACCGTGGAGTGGAAACAAATTCTTTAGCATTATCTAATAAACTTGAAGATACACACGAACCATAACCAACTACTGGGTAGACAGTAGACTCTCCATTAACAGGAACCCAAGCAGCTGGCACTCTCAAGCAAACAGGGTTGGCTGCTTGAATTCCTGTTAAAAGAAAGTCTACTTTCATTAATCTGGCATCTACCAATCCCCATGGGTACCAGTTAACTGAGAGTCTACTGTTTTCCCTTGAGAAAGTTCCCCATGTGGACCAAGACACATGCTCAAAATATTCATAGCAGCATTCTTTTTAAAAGAGAAAAAAAAACTGGAAACAACACAAATGCACATTGACAAGGGAATGGATAATTTAATTGTGCATTGAAAGGCATCGGCCCAGTCTTGTACATGGTCCAATGGATACGACTGCTGCCTGACCCTAACCTGATTGAGCTTCCTACAGCTCGTTCTAGACCCTGCAAAGAACTGGACCAGGTTTAGTGCCTGCTCAAAAGTCACCAGGCTATGATAATGACCCATGCAAAGAGATGCATCTCAATTCCCTTCTGTAGTCAATCAAAAAGTGCCTTTGAGAATCCTACCTTATTTGGAAGGAGCTTTCAGAAAGACTCGCTAAACTCACACCAGAATAATGCTGCTCTAAAAATTAAATTCAGACTCAACATATTCTTAGTCCTTAGTTGTTCAATTGAGTATTATAGAGCAGTGTAAATAAATGAACTATAGGACACAGACCAATAAGAATATATCTTACAAACATAATACTATATTGTTTACGAATACATACATATATACATATGTTTGTGTGTGTGTGTGTGTGTGTGTGTGTGTATGTGTGTATGAAGAAATGACTGACACCGAATAAAGAATGAGTAATGGTCAGCCCTTAGATTCTCCAGTCGTCTCAGCCAGGAGCCAAACACGTAAGTGAGGGAGCGCTCTGAGATTTTCTAGCTTCCATTTCTTTAATATAGAGCCAGGACACTAATTATTGTAGCATAGGACTATCGTTAACATAAAATGACATACTGTGTGTAAATATCCTGGCATAATGCTTTGAACATAGTTGGCTACTCAATAAACAATAGCCAAGTAGCAACACCCTGACATGTCAAAAACTCTAGTGGACACAGGGCCTTTTATACACCGAGGCTTGTTTTTGATACTGTGGTCAGTCTGAATTACCTGGGTCAAAAACGTCTGGGATGCTTACAATTGTGGGCCTCATCGCAAGCCTACAGAATTACAACCTCAATAGACGGGGCCTGGGAACCTGTATTTTAACAAATTTTCCTGGTGATTCTTCAGCAATAAAAGATTAACAGCCACAAGCTTAGAGATTCCAACTCAATGGTCTATGAGGTAGGATGAGAGATGATGTAAAAGGATTGGGAACTAGAGCAATGCAAGCTGTCTCTACAATGCTTACCAGGAATACAAAGAACATGATACCTGAGATTTTAATTAATTATACCTACTACTAACTTACTGAATAGCTGCTATGTCGGAGATACAGTAAGCACAATATATTATTTCTGATAAAATTCCTAAATGGTGTTACTCCTCCTGTTTTTGCAGGTGGGAATATTGAGGCTCACAGCTGTTAAAGTGACTGCCCAAGGACATATGTCTATTAAGAAGGAAAGACAGGAGCTGAAACCAGGGCTGACCTACTCTTTCTATAAAAATATAAGCCATCAGATAATATGGTTGCTGTTAGGGATGAAACAAGGCTATATTTATATTTGCATGTGTCCTAAGGGACCACAGGGTAATAGTAATACATGTAAGCCAAGAGAACTCTTTCCTTACAAGTGTTCTATTTTAGAGCTTAATAACTGAACAAGACATACTCTGGTTTCCTGTAGGATAAACTACAGGGGACAGAAAGCAAAGTAATCTGACATTTTCATAATTTAACACACTCAGTATCTCTCTCAAAAATTACTTCAAATGGATTTTCTGGTTGTCTGATTAGCAGGTCAGGTGGTCCCTCTTACATTATTCCTACAACTCACTGGATGTCTGATTCTGTTGTCCCTACACCAGCATCAGCGAGATTTTTAGACCCTTTCAGCTCCTGTGCTAAGAGCCAGAAAGAGCCCAACTCCCATCACACAGGTCCAGTCTGCTGAGGGTAGACAGTGCGTGAGAAGAGAGGCCAGTGTAGTTATGGAGGCCCACGTGCAGCCGCCTGAGGCGAACGCTACTGTCACCCACACTGTCCCTTCCCACTTTAGGCTGGCCTCCGCTGCCTACCTGTGGTCTGAGATGGGAGCACAGAGAGGCGAGAGCAAGCCCCTCCCTGTTCTGAGTTACAGGCCTGGCCTCTGTCTCCAGAGCCTCTGGGTGCTTCTAGATTGCACAGGAAAAGATGATGTCAGTGTGGAGGGGGACAGCTACAGACACATGGCAACGGTCCCCTCAGAGCCATTAACCTTAAAATAATTTCCAAGTGGGCACTTCCCACTCTGGGACACACAAACACAGGCAGTCCCAGGGATTAAGGGGAGACAGGAAAAGGAGGAAGTGTATATTCTGAGGTCTTTCCAATGGCTCCAATCACCCACCAGACACACTCCACTTGATTAACACTAATTCCTGCAGCTGTTGGTTTTCTCACTGGCCTCCCTGAACCCCACTCCGTCAGGCCTCACCGCCAGGCCTCGGAAGGCTAATGAAGCTCCTAATCTAATTTCTCCACAAATTGCGCCCTGACTTTGCTGGGAGGAGCGTGCTGTCTTTTTTGCCACTCACACAGCAAGCAGATGGCATTTTCTTTCCAAATACATAATGCACAAACTTTTATCATTTGTAAGCATTCCCAGAATAAGCGCCCCTGGGGAAGGAATGAGGGTGGGTCTGAAGTCCCAGTCCGGCCCCGGATGTATTTGGATATTTTCTTATCACAGAAAGCAAGTCACAAGGCTCTCTTTTTCCCATGTGCACGATGCCTTTTGAGTGACTTCACAGTTTATGAGCTATTTTTAGTGGTTAAACGCCCATTTCTTAAGAGCAAATTTCCTGCTATCCATTTGTGATCTGGGAATGAAAAGAACTTCAGTGTATTGATAAAGTCAGCAGCCCTATTTGATTGACTTTCTCTGGCCCAAAACTACCTAAATATTTCATCAAAGCAGAAAATGTACCTGGCACCCTAAAATATTGGTGTAATAGGGGTGATTGAAGATATACTAAAATCAACTAATGTTCAAAAAAATCTCAGAACATTTTCAAACTGGAAATAACTAATGATCATTATTTTTTTAAATATCAAAACCCTAAATGTTAAGAATTAAAGCCAAAATTATTTCCAAGACCAATTAAACAATGGATTTGTCTAGATTTGTTCTTAAAGCATGGTAGAGGTAAAAAAGAATAACATTATACACAGGAGAGAATCAGTTTTGGATTTGTTCTGCTATGATGTATTTCACTGGAAGCACGTTTTTTAAAACATGTCTTACAGTTTCCTCTAATATCATTAATGTCAAGTGTAAAAATAGGTTCACAAGACAATAATATTTGTCTTTAATTTGCCATATGAATTTTTACAATAGGAAAAAATGCCAAATTTTGTTGTAGAGAAAGAAAATGCTATTTAGACAGGATTGTTCATCAACCAAATTACAACAGGATATCAATCATATTGGAGATTTTCTTTCCCCAGTTCCTAAAACATTAGTTGGGACACTTAGCTAAGCCGACCAGACATACCATTTTAAATGGGGCAGAACAAACCAGTACTGTCATATTTTACATGGTACGTGTGGTCAGCCACCAACACGTCGGATTTAACCCAGTGAGACAAGGCTGACTGTAAGTACAGTTTTAAAAGGGACACTACCAGATTTTTTCTGTCCCATTTGAAACGGTATGCCTAGTCATCCTGCTCTTAATCCTGAAGCAAGAATTTCGTGCACATCCTAATAGTTCCTTGCTTACTACAAAGCAGCAAGTCTCCACTGAGAAATGGCCACACCCTCTGCTTTGCTGTTTTCAAGTGAAGTACCCATTGCTTTGACTTGAGTGTGATCCTTTATTTCTTCTCTTCAACTTCTGTTTGTCTCTGGAAAAATACAGTAAAAAAACCAAATGCTTTTTCTGTTAAAGTAGCCATTTCTCTGTGATTTAAAATTGTGAACTTTAATGAATGGGGGACTGCAGACTGAGCCTGCAAGAATGCAGCCAGATAAGAGGGAAAGGCAGCTAGAGAGAAGTCGTGGGGAATTCACTCTGCTGAGGTCCCCGAGTGTGAGGTTTGTTCAGGTCTGGTTCATGTCCATGTCAGGGTCCTGGGAGTTCCTATCAGACACCACGGGTGGGCAGTAAGAATATAGGTGGCGTGTGAACGTGAAGTCTAAATAAGAAGAGAGCAAAAATTCACTGAGGACAGACAATAAGGGATGTGAGAATCAGAGAAACGAAGGCCCACCTGCAGAGGCTGGGATTCGGGGTGCTCAAGGCTCCCCTCACAGCCACAGCAAACCCTGGACCTAGGGCTGCAAAGCCCACTTAGCAGGTCAACTGGGCGTAGTCTCACCAGGACTGAATAGAACTAGATCTGCAATGACTTCAGCTGGGAGGAGTAAATAAACATTACATTAAAATTACCTATTTGTATTTATGACTCTCCCAGATTCTTTAAATTATTACTTTACTTAGCCATTAAATTGTTTTGGTTAGACAGTAATTGCATTCTCTCATTAGCAAAGTGGGAGGTTTGTCCTTTTGCATTTCTTAAGCCTGGGAAAAATGCAGTTCTTAAATGCTCTCAGTTAGGTTGTTAAAATACAGAATCAAGAGAGCCTGTGGTTGAAATTTTTTAAATCCCTAGACTTGCAAGTTTGTATAGTGTTCAACAAATCCTTAACAGCCTCTCCTGGGCCTCAAGCCTCATCTGACACAGTCCTGGGGACAACCACTCAGCCCTGCTGGTAGAAACCTCTGCCCAGGGGTACCCAAACCAGTCTTTGCCCAGACCCTCAGTCTGTTCCTCGGGCCTCAGCATGCCTATGAAGGAACCCACCATGGCACTGGAATATCAAAACCTAAGTCCTGCAGTCATTGATGTCACTGCATCATTTGACTCCTTTTCTTGAAAACATTGAGTTTTCCCCTCTTCTGGCCATTGTTCTCCTGCTTTTCTCCTACCTCATATCCATCCCTCCTCAGTCTTGTCCTCAGTGCACTTCTCTGCCCATCCCGTGAGTACTGCTGTTTTTCCGAGTTCTGTTTTAGACCTTTACCCTCCTTATTTCACTCACTGCCCATTGGCAATCACTGCTGCTTCAGCTTTCATATCAGCTGTACGTGGAAGGCCAGAACTTTCCTAGGAGCCTATAACTCCATGGGAATGTCTTACACGTACCTCAGTGTCTCTGAAACTAATTTCCTTTCTTTTCACTTGCACATCTATCTCTTTCTAAAGTCCTTATCGTGATTACAATTCGCTATTCACACCAGCCAATCCACCCCCATTACCCTTGACAAGAGCCGTTCACTGATCCCGTTGTCTGGGCTTTCTGAGTACCTCTCAGCTCTGCGTTGCCTTCACATGTCCTTTCCTTAGTTTTGGAATTCCTCAACCCTTGCCTAGCTTAATCCCATGGCTTCCTAGCATTTTTCTGTCCAGATTTTGATCCTCTCTGAACCATTCTTCCTTCATGTTATGGCCAAATTCTTTTATGACAAAATAAATCTGATTATGTTATCCCTTCAATACTTTTCATAGTGTCTCCAAAGCTCCAAGATAAAATTCAAACTCTGGAGAACAGCAGGCATTTGAGTCTTGCTTGTTTGAAAAGAAGATATTAACACCCTCAAAAGGGGTACATTTAATCCAAGTCACAGTAGCTCCTCATGTCACACAAAGGCAGGAGTGCACCTGAAGAGTCTCTCTCGTGAGTCAGGTGATGTGTCTGCTTCTCTCTGAGTGCCTGTTCTACTATTCTCTCTCTCTCTCTTCCTCTCTCTCTCTCTCTCTCTCTCTCTCTCTCTCTCTCTCTCTCTGTAGACCAGCAAGCTGCATGTCAGAAGGGTACATGGTGGACAAGGACTACCTCAGCCCAGCTCTAAGAAACTTCTGCTCACATGTCCACCACACACGGGTCAGAGTCTTAGTTCATAGGTTTGAAGACAACCCAAGTTTATGTTTTGATAGGTTCAGCCAAGTCTATGTTTGGTTCCTTTAGGGTCATTAACCACCTCTTGTCCAATCAGCTGTGGCCAGGAATAGCTACAGACAAACTTATCAACTTGACGCACACCTTTAGCAAGGTTGTGGACGATGGGCAGCTCTCTCTGGGTAGGTGCCCACAAACTGAGGAGCACTGCACCAAACAAAGCCTTTCCTTATCAGCCCCATGCCTGCTTTACATGGTCCTCATTCCTACTTTACGTGGTCCTTTAAAATTCCCCCCTAGAATTAGAGATTTCACCTTCAGGGGCCCACCATACTTTGAGCTTGGCTCCATTAGTACTTAAACGCACTGGATTGTCATTTTTTACTCCCGTCTCTCTTCCTAACAGAGAATGACCCTCTTAATCTTAAAGTCCAAGAAAGGTACAGTTCCTGGCAGAAAGGTACAGTTCCTGAGCTACAATGAGCCTCAAATATTAGTGGGAAGTAAGGGATGAGAAGAGAAATGGAGAGGATTCAAGAATGGAGTGATGAAGCTGGACTTTTTCTCTTCTTGGGAGAAAAACCTTACTGTGTGTTTGCATGCATACTATGCCCTCTTTGGAGGGTGGGCACATCTACCAAAAGCAAGTGTCTGGCCAGTGGGTGGATTAGTATTTGCAGGTCGGGTTCTGCCCTTGCCCTTGGTCCTGCCCTCCCTACTCCAGCCAGGCCGGCCCACTCCCCCTGTCCTTTTATGACCTCCTGTTCTTTTCCATTGATACATTGCATCTGGTGAGAGATTCTCCCCTCCACCCCCACCCCCACCCCACGTGCAAGAGGACTTCTTGGCTGAAAAGGAAATAGGTTTTCTTTCAAGATGTCTGCAGGAAAGCATCTGTTGTTTGTTTTTCTGACATTTTGTCTTGTCTTATCTTGCCTGGCATCATAAAGCACTGGGTTTACTTTCAGTGCCTGTGAATTCCCTATCTTCTGTCTGATTTGCATCAGAATACCAGCTTGAGGGCAGAAACCATATTCTCTACATCCTAGCCTTAAGCCTGGCTGATAGCCATCAGTCAGTAAATGGTCTCTGCTGTATTATTACTTGCCCAATTTCACCCAGACCTTCAGGGACCATGCTTTCTTCCTGCTCACCTAGCCATCCCTCCCTACCACATCACTGTGCTTCTTTCCTACCCAGGTGTCCAACAGGCAAACATTTTCAGGGAAATATAATTGCATGATTCCAAAGTCATTCCAATCTAAGGAAAAGGTAGCATAGAGATAAGTGTTAATACCTGGAATCGCTACATCGTGACATTAGCAACCAGGAGGTTCTCCTGGCTCAAAAAGCCCCAAGTGATATTTGTCCTACTGGGGTGGTCTCTCATGACACTCATTTCCCTGCAATTTACTATACCATGGCAGCCCTTGGACGAGGTTCTGTTCTTTCCTGAAGCTTTCCTCTGCTTGCAGCCCTACTATTTCAGCTCCTCCTAATGGCACTCCCTGCTCCACATCTTGGCACAAACAGCCCAGCAGAAAGCACCCTCTGATGCTTGTCATTTCCATGCTTTTCAAAAGAATCCAGTCACACTAGTTAAAAAGCCGAATGTTTTGTTAAGGAGGTCTGTTTTCTCACTTCTGTGCCAGCATTGTCATTCGCTTGGGGTGCGACAGATTTGGGTCTGTGAACCGGTGTTCCTTTCAATGATCACCCCACACAGTTAGCCTGAACAGTACAGTCCATCTTAAAAACTGCACAGAATGCCGAGGAGTAGTCTAGATAATAAAGATTCCCACCTGGAAGCCAAAATCTAACACTAAACATGAGTTTTCCTGCAGAACGAGCGTTGTATTGATTCCTCTAAAGCCATTTCCTTATCATTCTGGGTAGCAATACTCTGCTACTGGGAAAAATTATAAATACCCACTGGTGAAAAGAGACATCCCAAAAATATGAAATGGAGGAGGAAAAGGAGAGAATAAGAAAATAATAGCTCTAAACCAAAAAGCAAAAAAAAAAAAAAAAAAAAATAATAGCTCTAAAAGTAAAGGAAATAAATAATAAGGAAGGAAGTATTTAGAGAAGTCAGGTAGTGTTCACATGGACATCATCTGGACAGCCAGTCACTCGGAAGCAGTGAAGGTGGTCACAGGAAAAGACCATTAAGCATGTTGAATGCTGAAGAGGAAGTGAATATTGGCACGTATATTCTTTCCTCTGACTTCTTTCCTGATTCCTTCGACTATATTGACAAATGCTGTATTTCAAAACCACGTCTGTATTTCAAGTCACTGTACATGACTGGAACATTCAGTAACTAAAAATTTCATTTTGAATTCTCCTTCCTGTCCTGCCTTCCTTGCTGAGTATCTCATCTTCGTATGCTCAGTTATCCACCTGGGATTACTTGAGAATTAAAACCCTCCCCCCTAATGACCTAGTGAGTAAACCTAAATATACAATGGGATATGCATCTATCTGTGTAGATATAACATAATAGGTGACTTTAAAGCTGTTAGAAAAATATACCAACTAGGTAACAATTAGCAAGTACTGTTGTCAAACTTCACCAATACGTGAAAGCACCTGGTGGGCAGCTACACTTCCTCTCCTGAAGAGACCTGACTGCATCAGACCCATGGTAGATCCAAACTGTAAATCCACATCATAACCCTATGTGTCTACCCCATAACCTGGGGTGGATTGAAACAAGTCCCTTGGCACATTTGGGGACCTGGACATGTCCTAGACCCTAACTGGCTCCAGCTGTCCCATGGGAAATATAGAGAAGGCCCTGAGATGAGCTGGAGTCCATGTAATAAAGCTAAAGACACCTGCACCGTCGCCCTAGGGAGGGCCATGATGGCTGCTGCCCAAAGGCCCACCAATACCTGGTGATTATGATTTCCCCAGAAACTCACTCAAACTGATAACCCCTGAAATCAGTGTTCTAAATGGCTTGTAACTTCTATTATTACACTCTCATCCTTATCTCCTCTTTAAATGTATGTGGTGAATTCATTTCATTCAGGTTTTAATACAACACAGCTTCAAATGCCTTTAAAGATTATTCCGTGTTTTCTACTAATGCGTTCTATGGAAAGCCTACCACGGTGATGATCTATGTACACCTAACCAGAGTTTAAAACTTTTATTTAAAAAATTCCAATAGATCACCCAGGCTCTAGTGTTAATCATAATGGGAGAGCCTTACTTGTACCTTCATGATATTTCTTGATATTACATTTTATAAATAAAAATGCATGTTGTAAATTTAAATTTTTAAATAGTTTTAAGTAATTAGGTACTGAAGTTATTAGAAAATATTTTTCATGATGGAAATTTATTTGGATTTTATTGTGATCATGTCTTGCACAAGGAAATAATATTTCAAAATTAGTTTGGGGAAGAAAATTCTACACAGGTCTCCGACAGTTCTGCGTGTCTTGCAAACAGAGGCATGGCTATCTTTGCCCAGGACTACCTTTTCAAGGATGCTTTGTGTAACAACCATTATTGAAAGACACAGGTAGAGTCTCTGCAGCAAAGGAGAGGTTTCTTAGCAGGCACGTCCAACCCGCAGCCCAGGACGGCTTTGAATACGGCCCAACACAAATTCTTAAAACAGTACGAGATTCTTTTGCAACTTTCTTTGTAGCTCATCAGCTATTGTTAATGTTAATGTATTCTATGTGTGGCCCAAGACAATTCTTCCTCTGGTGTGGCCCAGGGAAGCCAAAAGGTTGGACACTGCAAGGTTGCAGCCTTGAAAGATAAATACAGTGTCTCCTTCTGTAGTGGGGGACAGACAGGCTTACTGCACAGCGTGATGAAAGTGATACCTCCCTCTGAAGTAGAACTAGCATGTCTGCTGCCTGTTTTTCAAGAGCAGGTCTCCTAAGGTCGCACTTCTCTAACACAACCCACGGGATGTTCAGGTGTCACCCTGCCTTCTTCCCTTTGTCGTGAGGCTTACTGTGAGGGAAGCAGTCCAGGAGAACACGGATGTTCTGGATACCGGGGCTGCTGTCGATAGGGCAGTTCCTTACTGTGACACACGAGCCCCGTGTCTCCTGCCAGCATCCAAGAAGTTGTGGCAAGGTTATTGTTAGTTTGCCATTAAATCTCAGACCCTCCACAGTTTTTGACATTTATTTCTTTACCAAAATCACAGTACATAGGAAGGGTCAAATGATATATGACTTTCAAAAATACTTGACTCAGAAAAAAAAGAGAGAATTTCTATCAAATCAAGTTATCAGCATGGTTGCATCCCTTAGCATCAGCTTTATTTAAGAATTCCAGGGTGATTGAACTTACACTTGACAAGAAAATGGAATTATGCTCTGACTCACGGAAATGCCCGCATCGCTACTTCTTTAAGAGATGAGCTTTTCATGTAGGTTGAACGAGGCCCTTCAACCTGAACTACGCCGAATCCCCTCCCTTCAAAATGTTCTTTATCTTCACTAATCCTCCCTCCTATTCTTTTGTCTTAGAAGCAATGCAGTAAGATGCTATAAAACAGCCCCAGCGTATTGTGCTTCCCTGCATTGATTCCCTTGTGTCATCCTCCCCCAAATTGAATCTCAGCTACCCCGTGGCCCCTAGAATTCTTTACTTAGACTTTCAGAATACGACAGTGACACTGTGTGAATTCCAGTGTCTGGGCCTTAAGACAAGTCTTCCAGCTTTCTGCTCCCTGAGCCACCATGTAAAAAAAAAAAAATGTCCAGCTACCCACACTGTGGGTAACACCACTGAGTCTGACATTTTGGACCTTCCGATGTCCTTTGTGAGCACTTCAGGCCATCCCCGCTGAGGTCACACAGAGCAGAGAGGACCCATCTTGGATGAGAAATAATAAAAATGGTGTTGCTTTATGCCTCTGAATTTTGAGGTGGCATGTCCTATAGCAATGCATAACTGGAAAAGATATAAATGACCCCCTTCTTTTCCAAAGCTAATTTCTTCTGGATTGTTGAGACTTCTGTTTACATTTCTTGAAGTCATACCCTTGTTTCTCAAGTTTCTTTCCCTTGTCTTATAAAATAAAAGTCCCTTTTGAAATCACAGTCCTCCCCAAAACTATGTGCCTGCTGCCACACACCAATGCTTGCCTAAAAATAATACAATCCATGCCCATTTTTGCGTGGTCTTTATCTGATTCAATTCTATCATCCAGTCTATGCCTTTTTCTTTCTATGGAAAGCAATGGCTTTAAGTTTGCTCATCCCTAGTCCTGATCTCAATCCTCATGCATTTGGATTCATTTAGCATTTGATTCTTGTAACCACTATATTTTCTCAAACTTTTCAATGGGCTTCCATGATTGCAATTATCGCTAGTTTTTTTTTTGTTTTTTTGTTGTTTTTTTTTTTGTCGTTGTTGTTTTTCAAATATCTCTGGCTATTCCCTCCTAGTATTCTTGCTGACTTGCCTTTCTCACCTGTTTAGCACATCTGCTGACTCTGACCACCTCCCACTTCTCTTTTTCTTATATATTCTCTAATGTCAGTGTCTTCTGGTCCCATGACTTTAATTATGACCTTTATGAAAATACCCTCCAAATCTTCCTAAACTAACTTCTTTCTCAGGTTCTAGATTTTTACCATAAGAATCAGAAGCAGAACTGGCATCTCCTAGAAATTGGGGGAAAACCCAAATTTCAGACTGTAGCCAAACTTGCTGAACCAGAATCTGTATTTCAAGTCCCACAGACGATCTGTATTTGCCTGAAAATCTGAGAAGCACTGATCTAAATATGTATTATATTTCTATCTACCTTGACCCAAGAAAATAACCATTTTCCCATTTCTTCCCCATACTACTGCAAAACACATGCTTCCTTTTCCAGTAAGCTGTGAATTCGTTATGATGTTACCTATTGTGTCACAAAAACCAACATCTCTGGAATAATCCTCTACTGCCCTCAATGACCGGTCCATCAGCTACCAAGTCTGGATCGTTGGACTACCAAGGTCTCTCCTTCTCCTACTTAGCCTTCCTACTTACAATATTGAGTTTCCCTTTGCCGCTGACTATTCTGATCACATCATTCTCCCTCTAGCCTCTCTCTTCGAATGCACTACCACTTACTGCTACCTTCTTACTACTTACCACCCTAAAACCAGCAAACAAGAAATACAGCCAAAATAACACAATTTAAAAATTAAAAAGAAAACAAAAAAAATAAAATCAAAGTAGTTCAAAAATAAAAATGAACTAACAAAAATATGTCATATTTTTGTTTAAAGTCATCATGAACTTTTCTGTTGAATATAAAATGTAAATTCTATCCCTCGGCATTCAAGACCATTTAAAATTAAGCTCCAACCTGCCTTTGTGACCCTCTCAAGTCAAAATGCAAAGTTACTATTTATTCATCTGCTCACTAAACCTGGAATTCTCTTCATTTGCTCTAACCCAAAGGTTAGGTTAAATCCTACCTTTCATTCCAAACTCCCCCTTCCTTATCATACTTTCTAGAAATACTCCGCTCTAGAAATAGACGTTCCCATTTCTGTGAGCACACTTGAACTTAATGTAACTTATTTCAGATCTTTACATAACTCTATTCCATGCATACTTACTCCATAAGACTCAACTCTTGAGTTGAACATGATATTCTATTTATCTCTGTAGTCCCCACCATGTCTAACATAAGCACTTAATATATGTTTGTCGAACTAATTATTGAGTGGACTCAGATCGTCCGTTAGTTAAACCCTATTTCTAACGTATACTTATTTTTAAACACTAAATTTAAAAAGTGTGTTTTACAAGAATAGACTCTTCCACATGAGTTGGTTTCATTTTGTGTTGTGAGAGCTGATAAACTTCCTAGCATGCAATAGATTTCTTTAGAAATCATAATAAACCCTGGACCACATCACCACCAGTGGACATAATTACAATTGCAAACTAGATGTGCTTTGTACGCCCGGGCAAGTCAAAGTCCACGCTTCTTCTTCAGTTTACTTATAAATAAAACAAGCGTTGCTATGGATGTGTCATCCAAAATATGCTACCAGGAAGTAAGGGAGCAACCATAAAAAATGCAACTCAGTGAAAAATTAGCAGCTCCGTTCTCAAAGTATATAATCATGTTTAAAAGGAGACTTTCTGGAGGAAAGTGGAATGGATCATAAAGTTAAATTATATGATAGTTAAAATAAGTTAAATTTATTGAAAGAAAAAAATAGGAATTTAGACACTATCAAGTTCTTATTCTGCAGAATTCTATTGCAGGCGAGTATGTGAGTACATGAAAGGCTGCATAAATATTTTAAACTAGAATGATCAAACTTACATGGGAAGCTTTTCATTATATCAAGGAGCAGGAAGGGAAAATATTGTCAGCTTTGGAAATTCCAGTGTAAATCAAAACACAAAAAAACTCTTTTAGAGGCCGTGGTCTATGTCCTTTGTTTTTCTTCTTTAAAAAAGTAAGTATGTTGTTTTCCTTACTTTAGTGGCTGACAAAACATGGAATATTTATGACTGATTACGCTGATGGGATTTTACTCTGTGATCCTTAAATGTTACAATTCATCCTGGAGCAACTAGAAATAGGGAAAGATAAATAGCAAGGGGAAAATAAAGCTTGCTACATTATCTTTGCTCCCAGAGAAGAACTCAAAGTCTACATCAGAATTCAGTGGTGGGCCATCTCATTCCCTTCCTAGGAAGAAAACCCAGGATGTCCAATTACAATAGCCACCACAGTGACAACACCCAGAGATTCTGGACTCACCGATAGAACCAAAGATTTTTGGGGTTTTGCCAATTTAAGAAATTAAATTTGTGAGTGACACACATTATGACTACCCCTATTATCCAAGTACAGAGGGACTAATTATGTGTTTTTGAGGCTCAATTTCTCCCCATTTTTTTTTTGGTTGTTCACCTTTATGACCAATTTTTGTTTATGAGCCTTTCATCAGAGACAGTTGACAACTGGAGAAAACGGGATAAAATAAAATAATTTGGAACCTCAGAATTATAAGACATTTTGTTTGAAGCTATCTTAAGTTCCATGGGTTCAGAGACTGACCTTTTATATTGCTATCTTCCTCACATCTAGAACAGTTCTTGACATATAAAAGATACTCAGTGGCTGTTTCTCAAGAGAAAAAGTAAGTAAATTTAGACATGAGAAACCTGAAATTTGTAAATTATCCAAGATATTCTTGTCTTCCATTTTTATGAATAATTGAGAGTTGGCACTAGTAAAAGCCACATGACATACATGAGTTGGTGCCAAGCAGTGTTCCAGTTTAGCTGTTTGGTATTACAGGGTGGTTGTGATTCCTTGATCAACAGCCAAACCCCAGGTTGCTTCAGAGTTTCTAAGACAGCAGCTTTCACTGTTTTTACTGCAACCCAGAGTAAGAAATAAATTTTACATCAAGACCAAGCACACACATCACACTACCCTTAATACAGAGGCATAATTTAAAAATAAAATAAAGTTTAATAGAATAATATAGTATTATGCAAAATGTACTGGGGTGTTCTATCTGTTTAATTTTTAAATTAATTTTTATAACCAATTAGTTAGTGGGTTATGACCGAAAGTTTAAAAAAACCCTTTAGGACCACCTTAGCTAAGCATGGTGGTTGTAAAATAGTCAAAGAGAGAACTTAGATCTAAGTCACACTGCTTATGCAGAGAATCTCTGAGGGCACAGTGTTTCCAGCTGCACTCAGCAATTGACTGGATTCTAGATTTTCCATTTCTGGATAACAAAATGCTAGAATGTCTTCCTATGGGTTCAGAATTCAAATAATGGCTCTGAAGCAAAGCAAAATACATAGTTCTTCACAGTATGGCATCTGCTGAGCTTAAAGGTATTATCTTAGTCATACGCATCAGTCACTCACAGTTGGTGACTTGCAACTTTCACAGAGCACATGCAGTTGGATTTTGAAGGTTGTGCATAAGTCTCTTGGCATGCTCCACCCTGGGGAGAAGGTTGTGGAGTTATCAGTAGCAATGAACCTGGAGAAGGAAGGCACTTCGACATTGGCATTTGATAGAGTTCATGCTAAACACAATGAGTCACTGTAAAGACTGGAATATCACTTTAAGGAAGTGAAGTAACTCCGTGAATAAGTGTGAAGAAAATGTACTTTCATCTTAATTTATCCAGATCCTGTTATTTCTTTGCCTTCACACATTCATTCACCAAACACTTTATGCCTCCCCTAGGCCCTGATCTAACAACAACAATAAAAACCTCTGTCGTGGTTGAGCAGCTTTGAATTCTGGGCACTGATAATCAACATATAGGAAATAGAAATATGCACTCTTCTTACATAGAGCACGGGTACGAGTCTTTCAGAGAGAAAGATGAAACTCACCCATACAAGTAGACTTCCAAGATGCTCAAATTTGCTGGATGTGACGAACTACAACTAGAACTGATATAAAATCAAGAATCCACTATAGTAAAAGTAGAACTGAGAAAACCAAAACTATTTTTAACCCGCCTTCCTTTTCTGGTATTTCTTTAGACACATTTCATTCCTTTACCAAGGTTTTATTCAATGCCCACCATATGTGGGCATCATATTAGGTGCTGGCACCCAAAGATGTCAGATGTAGGCCCTGCCCTCACAGTGCTCATGGGAGAGTTTAGAGACAGACATGCAATAGAGGTTCAGCACAGTAGGGTGAGTGTCGTAATGGAATATGAGTAAGGTACAATAAAAGCCTAAAGGGACGAATGCCTAAATCAGCAAAAAGGAATTTGAGGCTTTTCCAGATGACATCGTACTTGACCTTGAAGGATGCATAGAAATTATCCAGATGAACAAGAAGGGGGGCATGAAAGATGAAGGGAGCATGGACCATGTGCAAAGTCATGGATATGATAAAAACACACAAGTTTGAGAAAAGGCCTGTAGTTCAGCAAGAGGAGATGAAGATTAGGCTAATAGTGGCCTATAGGCCTTGCTCTAGAGAGGCCTAGAGGAAGAACTTAATTTAAGAATTGTCAATAAACAAGTGTCACTTAAAGCCAAGTGCATGGATGAGAACTCTCAGGAAAACTAAGGATGTAAAAAGCTCATAACTTCCCTTGTGTGATTTATACCTGCCTGACTGCTTCCTTTTAATATTACTTCCTGGACCTATACATCATCGTCATCATCACAATCATCATTATCATCCTCATCATCATCACCACCATCATCAATATCACAGCTTATTGAGCGTCTACCAGGCACCTGGTCCGTGTTACTTTATTTAATCCTCATAACAGCCCAATGAGATAGGTTCTGTTATTATCCCCGTTTTCCTAAGGTCAATGATATTAGGTTTTAAACCAGGCAGTCTGATTCTAAGGCCCCTGAGCACTGAGCCACTAAGCCATCCCCATATATCTGTACAAGGGTAGTCTGTATCTCCAGGTCCCTTGGCCTAAATAATAAGTACTGTCTACAGAGCACTGAATCACAGCACCCCTAAAGAAGGCATAGCGTTCTGCATGAGCTCTCTTCATATGAATGTTGATTACTGAATCTCTCCTATTTCTAGAATTATTTATCACTACGCTTTGCGGGCTACGTTTGAGAATACTTTAAAGGTTTTAACCACATAGATCAGCGATTGCTATTTGGCATGTTCCTTGTTGCATGATTTGCAAGTTGCAGAATGAATACTCACCAGGGTCATTTCAAAGCCTACTGGACAGAATCATTGCAGATGCATTAGGTGGTGGGATCTACCATGACAGTACTGTGTTTGCAGGGGCTCTAAATTTTCTGAGAAATGGAGGCTAGTTTAAACTTACAACAACTGTTGAGCATAAATCAAGTGAGAACTTTTGAAGCCAGATGCCTCATTTGCTATTTTAATGTGCATTTTCTTTTCTAAAAGATTGCAGGATCTATGTTATCTTCTTTTGTCAAAAACTGAGTGGCTGAAATAATCTCTGTGTCTAGGAGGGTAGAAGTCGTCATGGTCAATCAACACTCACCTGTCCTGTGAACTTGAATTCTTGGTTGATTTTACTGGTGACTGGATTTAAAAGCTCTGTCTAGCTAGCTTTGTGAAAGTGACAATTGAAATAGCTCTCAGAGAAGTCACAAAAGTGCTAGGCTGATTGGGTAATAAAGTAGTTCCTTTAAAGTTAAATGAGTCATAATTTAGCATGAAGTAGATTGATTAGAGAAACACTTGCGAGTTGGCAGTCAGTTAGGATCCTGGAGTCATCTCAGTAATTATAACTGTTATGATGGCTATTGGCACTACATATACAGCAAAGATGGGTCATGTCAAGAGTCCATTCAAACACTTGTGGGTTCAGAGATTCAAACCCAAATTGAACCTTTTGGTGTTTGATTTTGTTAACTGTTGGCTAAATGCCACTTCCTGTTCCTAAGAAAAGAGGCTTGAAAAAGTCTCATAAAAAATGACTTAAAAGGCTTCCTTGACTTCAAAGAGCTCTTACAAAACAACATTTTGATGAGTTAAGTGTAAAGGAATCAGAAACATAAGGATTAAATTTCCCTTAATAGAGTCATGTGTCTAAAAATGGAGGGAGGAAAAAGTAGCAACTTCATCTTGCTCAACATGTTTCAGAAATGTCTAAAGTAGTTATCAATTCCCAAAGTAATCAGATTCTTCCATTCCAATATAATACTAACGTAGTAACAACTAGAAAGGCATGTCAAAGGGTCCAATTGAATAAAGACCAAAGCACTTGTGGAGGTCAGGTTATACCAGGTCATCCTCTCTACGCTCAGTTATGCCAGTCTCCACTTTCAAGGAAATAGCAGAGTGTCACGGGACAGAGCCACAAAGAACAAAGAGAATTTCTGAACCAGACCTCTCACTCAGGTCAGGCAATGTCATCAGCTCACTACAACGATGCATTAAAATGGACTTTATAGCCTGAATGAAGAGAATACAGATGCATACCCCGTAGCCATGAAGTGTCATGCAAAAGGCAGCATTCTCTGTTATACATATTTAATTTCCACATCTTTAATCATAATTTTGTGGGTCTTCAACCCTTAAAAATAAATGAACTAATAACTATTTCCCAAGGGGGAGAAATATCTTTGGGCAAGAATATATTGCAGAATAAAGAAAGACATAAAAAAGCATTTGAAACAGGGATAAACAACTGCAAATTCTGGTCAAGAATTACTCCTCATTAGTTTGGCCACTAATTTATCTGACAGACAGATAATGCCTGATTTATTCTGTGTTGGAAAGTCTTTTAAAGAACTAAGCACTTAACTCTTGAGGGAAAATAAAAACAAGACCATACGTGTTTAAAAATGAAACATAAGATGTCAATAGATATAATTTTACTAACTATTAGATACTCAATATAACCCAACTAATTTTTTGTGTTTGGCCAAATACAATGGTATGAATTTTTTAGCAATATTTCACTAGGTTGTGGTTATGGCAGTTTCAGAACATAAAAGAGAACTTTCTAGGGCTAGACATTTCTTATTTTAATTTGTTTGTGACATAAGTGCTAGAGTAACACATACATGGCTGCCTTCTTAAAATCAAATTAGCAAGAGAAAAAGGTCCTAATTAATTGAATATATAGGTACCTTTCTAAACAGCATAGTTTATTGCAGTATATTAGATGAATAAAACCTTCAAATATTGGCTTAAGGAGTCCATTAGTGTTTATAGGTAATGCCAATAAATATAAATTGGTAAATGCATATATAAAAGTAAATAAATATTACTGTTTTTATTATTTTTCTTCAACATACTTTTATATTTGATTCAAGAAGATACATGCTATTTTTAGCAACTATCAATTGATCAGAAAACCAACTGCAGATTTTTATTTCTTATTTATATACCAAAATCACCATGTCCCTACATATGTCCCATTACACAAAGATCCCAGAGGACAAAGAATTAACCTGGCCATACTTCTACACTCCAACAGAGTTTGGGGCTTCTCAGTGAAACCACCAATGATCTCATCTAATTTTAGCCTTAGTTACCACAACTGAATTTTGAATAATCCTTAGAGGAAGAGTTTTTAGAAGACCTGCTGAACCAATTGCTAAGAAAAACCATAATGTGAAGAGGACCAGTAAGTCCTAATATTCCAGGAGTGTTTGAAGAAGGGATTTCAAAGGTTACCCCTCACTCTTCAGGACAGGTGAGAGGCACAGGGCAGTCACACAGCAGACATGATTACCCTTTCTTCTTCCCCATTCCCCACCGCATCTTGGGATTAACCACTCAATTTCCTTTCCAATGATCTTGAACATTTTTTAAGGTGGCTTTGCACATATTGGGTAGTTACGTGCTCTTATGATGTCATTACAGGCTAGGAAGCCTTTGGTCCAGCAAAAAAATCTCCCCTCCTAGGAACATAGCTCTTGAAATTCTGCTATTGGAGAACGTCTCAGTTGGGTTTAATATTGTCCCCTGAGGTTTTCCTTACAAAATGTACGTCCTACTAGATGGCTGGTAATGAAGCTGCTAGAAATTCTGTGTCAATTATCAAAAGAGCTGACCCTATCCGTGAGTATGAGGAAAAGGATAAAGGGAAGAAGCAGAAGAGGCAAGCTGATTCAAAGATAGGTTTTACCCAATTCACCAGTTTGTCTAAAACTTGATCCACCTCCTGTCCTCCAGATTAGGAACTCTACCACTACAATTATACTTTTCTTCCATATTTTAGAACGATTCTATGTATTGGAAGTTACTTGATCATCACATTCAAATATTGCAACATCATCTAGAACTACCCTTAAAACGAACACCAGCAATACCTTTTCCCCAGGTTTAATAACCCTTTTCTCACAGCCCAGACTGTGTCTGCCCTCACTGCCTTTCCTTTACAGAGAGACTGGTTTCTACTCTCTCAAAACCCTAACTGGAAGGGGAGTAAGAGAGTAAATAAAACCTCAGGGAGCTGGCTTTAGCGTGAGCTTGTTTAATATTTGCAATCAAAGCAGCAGGCAAAATTGATCATATATTTGCAATGTAGAAAACAAATATTTTCCACACATCTCAAGAATTTTCCTACCAGAGATGGTGAAATAATCTTTTCCTCACAAAGGAAGTCCAGGTTCACTTACAAAACTAGGAATTCTGGGAGCTACAGTGTTCAGTACTCACCATTCTAGAGGCCGGAAGTCTTAGATCAGGGCACCACTGTGGTTAGGCGAGGGCCTTCTTCCGGTTGTATACTTCTCACTGCATCTTTGTACTTTGCAACATGGTAAGGAGCTCTCTGCAGTCTCTTATAAGGCACTAATACCATTCATGAGGATTTCACCCTCATGATTCAAGCACTTCCTATATGTCCCACCTCATAATATCATTACTTTGGGGGGTTAGGACTTCAACATGTGAATTTGGAAGGACAAAACATTCA
Organism: Lyroderma lyra; assembly: GCA_004026885.1. Taxonomy (NCBI): domain Eukaryota; kingdom Metazoa; phylum Chordata; class Mammalia; order Chiroptera; family Megadermatidae; genus Lyroderma; species Lyroderma lyra. The sequence continues at coordinate 366,845 of PVJL010000214.1, read as the reverse complement.
TGTCACAGCAGGTATACAAGCTGCTATGACATGGAATAGATCAGGCATACCAACTTGGATCTCTGCCGTGATTACAACTAAGCAAAAATGATGTGTAAATTAAAAAGGAAAATGAAAAAAAATTAATAAAGTCAATTCATTAGGATAGTGGGATACTGGGAGATTTTTTTCTAGCTATAATTATGAGAATTTTATTTGTGGAGTATTGTTTGATAAGAAGAATTCTAAGAAGGCAATAACTTATTTAAAGCCGTATCTTCATTACTCAGGATTGCCAAAAACTTTGAACTATTATAGGAAAAGATGACTCAACAAGCTCCACACTACTTTTTTGTATCTGTATCAAAGTACTCAAAATGTTCAGCCAACATCTTGCGGTTATCATCTGTGCCTATAAAACAGGTATCTAAAACCCAAACTGGGGACATTGAGGCTCAGCTCACAGGCCCAAGAAGCAAGGTAGGGCTTGTAGATAGGAAGCAAAAAGTCCAAGACCTGAGAAGAGCAAACAGTTATCCCACAGAAGTCGCCAGCTGGAAACTCCATGAGACAGTAAAAAAATAATGGAATCAGCAGCAAAACAGCCTGGCGACTGATTTATTTTGGTCAAATGCTAATTAAAATTCCTCAGTTCTGGGAACCAGAATGATGCCAGGACCCAGGTTGAGCTAAGCTTCCCCGGTTCAGCTGGGAAGACATTTAGTGACTCCAGCTAGGGAGTTGGGTGTGTGTCAAACAAGCAAGCCAGGCCTCCACACCGAAGACTATATACTTCCACCTCTGGTCCTTCACTCAGTTTCCCCTCACTGCAATGTTCTATTTCTTTCTTCGAATGTTCTGTTTTAAAAGCCAAAGCCACTTCCCTTTGCTGTACAAAGCAATTTGAAGCCTTCTAACCACTCTCAACTCTCTCCACCCCACATAGCTCATTCATCGCAGCACTTAGAAAATATGGGTTATTTATATTAACCACACTAATAATAATAGCACAGATTATAATTAACTCTGACTAACCCTCATTTTAGGGCAGCTGATCAGCCTGGCAGAGAAAGTATTTAGGGGCAAGACTACCTTCCCAACTCACAGAAGGCGTTGTCCTTTGACACATTCATGGCTTTCCTGCCAAAGTACCCTCTTGATTCATTTTCTTCTTCTTTTCTATCCTGTTTCAACTCATCCTGGCTTCCATCCTCATGAATCATATCTCTCTTTAATGTTTCCATCAAGCCTTGGTACAGCTTCAAACTTTTGATTCTCTTCTCAACCATGATTCCCTTTCTTCTCACTAATTATGCAACAGTTAAGTAAAAATACCTGCTCATACGAGCCCCCAAGACCCTGCACACCAGCCCAGGCTCAGATTGTGGCAATCTGCCCTGGTAGAACCTAAAATAAGTGATATTATTTAGGAGATATCCTGTTTGACTAGGTGTAATCTAACTCCTATAAAATAATAACAACAATTATAGTAATAATTCAAGAGACCTCTGAAGAAAGGAATATGAAAGGTAAACGTAAGATAAAAAATCTCAGTATTTTCATTAAAATGCATAATAAAAGGGAAGCTTTCATATTGTCCTCAGATTTTATTCTTAATTTGAAATTTTTATTTTAATAAAATAATAATAATGTTTTAACTCACGCATGCTTGGTTTGGTCTGTTTTGTGACTCTTGTTTAATTTCTAATAACTTTTCTCTAACGTTCACTTTGTTCATTCTTCACTCAATCAATGGCTAAATGATTTCTTGGGTAGAATTGAGAGGCCAATTCAATCATAATCAGAGTTCACTGAATGAGATCACTTGCTTTTAATGTACTAAAAATAGTATTAAATAAAATTTTCTCTTTCAACTACATGATGTGAAAAGAATTATGTTTCAAGACTGGTTTTATTAAGCCAGACATGATCTTCCCCTAATATTAAAACTTTAGTGTGGTTATTCTTCATAGCATGGAAAAACAACAGGGACCTAATTTATGTTTTGAAATAAACATAATGCATAAATACATGAGCTGGTGTATAGTATATAGCAGACTACTTGAAGATAAGCAGTTAAATTTGTTATGATTAAAAAGCACATGAGATTTTGTTGCCTGTGTTTTTCTGCAGTCTTAAGCAATAGATTTAGTAGTATCCAAAAAGTCCATCTTCTATAATACATGTATTATTTACATTCAAAAATAAAAATACCAGAATCAGAATCATATTCTACCTGTGCAAGTAGAAATTAAATCACTGATCTAGAAAAGAGAAAGTAAATTTTCCAATTCTGGAGGCTAGAAACATGTAAATAGAGGAATATCAGTGCCCCCCAAATGCACACAAGTACACACAAATTATTTTCCAATAATGGGTCTGCCAGGACGAATCTTATTTTCTGTTTATATAAGAAGTTGAAAAGAGTATATATGATTCAGCTCAAGATGTTTTAGAGAGTTAAAAATGCCATTCTAAATTATTCCAATCAGAAATTTATACCAAAACTTAAAATTTATTCTAACTACTTGTTTGGCTCTCTTTCAATAAAAGTCAAGCCCTCAAAATCAATCATTTGAAAAAAATTGAAATTATTTATAATGATGGCATTGTACTTCTTTTGCTTTTATCAGAATTTTTATCAAAATGAAACAGGCATTTATGACAAAGACTGATGAGACATTTGAAGATTGAAATAAAAATGTTTAGTTTAAATCTGTTGCTAATCTGTGTATATTTCCCAGGTTAACTATCTGTCAAACCACAAACTTAAAGGATATATAATAGTAAATACAAAAACAGATGAGCAGCTCCTAAATGAACTATTCTATTCATAAGACTGTGTTGTTTCTTGCAATTTTTTGTCAGATAAATGATACAAACATTTTATCCATATGGTTGAAGGTAACCACCAGGTTATTCTCACATATAGAAAAATTATCTAATTGGACTTTCATTGCATATCATAAGCATCAGATTAAAAATACAAACTGGAAATAAATACTTTTAATTGATAAATGAGATCAATTATTTTTGAGAATGATTACATAGGCAAAAATATTTTGGTTTCAGGCCTATAAGCTTACATTTTTACATATAATTAGAACAACTGGGTAAAAATAATCAGAGAATTAGGGTTTATTTACTCTAGTGATTTCTAAGAAAATAACATTAATTTTAACTCAACTTATTAAATTTATCTATAATTTTAAGTAAATAATTGAAACAATTACAGGGGAAGTAGAATTTTGTCGAAAACATCCACAAAGTTGAAGTGACGATATTTAAGGATTTGAATTATTTCCATTCTCCATCTTCATCCTCATCTTTGTGTTCATTCTCTTTTTCTTTGATAAATATAATTAACTTACTACACTTCCACCTCCATAATGTAAAATGTTTGTAGTACCCTGTGTAATAACATACCTATATAAACTGTAGTCCTAATGGGAACCAAAGGATAAACTTAACAAAAGTACTCTTCATTATAAAATATTAGTTAATTGCTATATTTTACACATTTTCTGGATATACTTTCATGTATTTAAGATGGGTAGGAATTCCATTACCTGCACAAATTATGTGCTAGTAGTACTAAAAATATATAAAAATAGATAAAAATAGATATACAACCTATAGGATATTTTTATGGAGAACTTTAAAGTTCTTTCTTCATGAAGCCAGTTATCTTGCCTCCAAAGAAATGATTGTTTATATTGTACCTGGAAAGTAAAGTTAAATAAGGAATTATTGTCATTTATTATATATATGGTCTCATCAAGTTTAGAGGCTAAAATATAATCTAAGGTAAAATTTTAAGTACTTGATTTTTTAAACTGCTTTTTTATTCTGAAGTCTAGCATCTCACTAGCAAGAAGTGCTAGGACATCATTTTCAAATACATGCCTTCCTCTATTACACTCTTGAGATTTCAAACTCTAAATAGAATTACATGCTTTCTTCTGGTGAATCATGTTCCTACATTTAACAGTCTGCCAAAATTTGAGATCAGAAAGAATTTTATTCTTAGAACCCTTTAGAATAAACATGGAGCCATTTGTATTATTTTTTTCCTCTGCTCTTGGGATTAGTGAATGAGGATAACGTTAGTGAGGGCTAGAAGAACTGTGAAAGGATGGGCATCTTGATGTGTTCTTTCATCCCTAGCTTTGGACTTCAACCTAAGACTTGGCATCTGAAATATCATTTTATCTTGAACCTCCTCTGTGGATGAATGATTTTTTACTGAGTTTTATCCTCCTCGGTATAGAAAAACTGAATGACTATCACCTGCTTTGCAGCAGCTAGCAGTCAGACCACCAGGGCTTGGAATGGCTGCTGAGACTGCGTAAAGACTGTGACAATAGGAAATGTCGTTTAAGGAACTGGAAATTTCATTACAGCTTTCAGCCTCTCTTCCTAGTCCAAACGGAACTATGAAATATATTTGAAAACTGAACTCTTTGAAAAAAAGAACTGTTTTAGTCAGTAAGGATAAAATTTAGAGTCCTCAAATTGTTTTCTAGAAACCATTTTGTAAACATAAAGAAAAACTAAGAATGTGACTTGCAACATGATGATCTTAAAGCAAGAAAAAATATGCAAGAAAAGTTTATATTGATAAGAAACTCCCAGCATGTTCTACTGCCTTTCTCCTCTTAGAAGTACTAACAGAGAAAATAACAAATTTGCTTGCAAGTATATAAAACTCTGGCAATGTAAATTTTTCATATTAATGGTGAGTCTTGCTTGCCTATAAACATACTTTGGAAGTAAATCATACATATTGTTTTCCCAATTAAACAGGAAAAAAAATCCAAAGTTCAAAATCCACAGAGCAGTAAAAAAATATTTATTATTTTAAGAATGTTACTTATTTCTTTTAACCCCCCAAAATGTGTCTCTTGCTGGCAATATTAGTGATGCATGCCATTTTTTTCTTGATTCTATAACTAAAGAAAATAAGCACCACAAATTTTTCTGAAAACATTAACCCTCATGTTTACATCGACATTGATATTTTATGGTTTTTTCCAGTGTAGGAAAAGCATGGCTTGGGAAGTGTGATTGTGTTCTTATCAAATTCCTAACAGCAGTAAGATATTTAACCTATTTGCTCTCTGCTCATGTGCACATAGCTGGACACTTTGAACTAACAAGCCCAACCAGATTAGCCTTTTCAAAATGGCTTAACGGTAGTTTATGTGACTTGAATTATGGAATTTTATCTAACTTCACCGGGGACAAAAATCTACAGCTTATATAACACACCTAATCTTGTTTCCTGTTAGTTGCTCAAACAGTATGAAGCATGTAACAAAAAAGCAATTGCTAAATTGGTTGCTATTTCAATACATTGACTTTTATCAAGGTGAGTTATATTAAACAATAAAAAGAAATATATTATTTTGTCTATGTCTATTATTTTCTATTTCAAAATGTAAATAATCCCTATGACTGCTTGAAGGAAGGAAGTAAATCCACACAAATCTGGGTTAATTTTACTATCAGATTTCTATTAGCTCTCAGAAGAAAAGCATTTAAATCTTCAAGACTTTGAAACCTTCCAATAAGTACCCATATGAAATGGTTTCGAAGACCAATAAAGTATGCCTTTCATTTTGCATCTCACTACAAAGAGTAATAGAATAATAGCATTCCCTACATTTGGGTGCAGAGAGCTGCTTTAGGATCTGGTGATATCTCTTGCTGTTGTGAATTATAAAATGAAAGGCTGTATGCCCAGGCATGTCCTCTGAGCACACTTCCTCCAGTTAGCTCATTAAACTATTAAGGAAGAAGGAGTCCACTTTTTCTCAGTGATACATATTAATAGTGAATACTTTATTCTTGTGGTGATTTTTAATCCTCAGATTTGAATTTCTTCTACAGATATAATTTCTCATTATGTTAGCCAGGGCTATATCTTGAGCTACTTCCAATATGGCAATTAATTGAAGCTGGTTCCTTAAAACCAACTCAGAGAATAGATTCTAAGAAAATAAACTTACTTAACTGAGAAAGGAGCGAAATTAACTACATTCTATTTCAGACTGTGACAGGCAATGTGAAAAGACTTCTCCCCTGACAAATGTATATTTTCCTTATCTGTTCTGCACTAGTTCTGTTCCTAATACTAACAAATAGGTTATAAATCTTATTATCTACTGTATATTTTTATTGTGGATGAATCCTCCATGTAACCAAAATGTCAGAGTATAGTCAAATCATCTTTGACTATATATACAGAACGTAGTTGTTAGGAAATGTTAGACATTTGTGAATATTTTTTGAGTAAATTTATTAGAACCCTTGGGGGTATGGTATTGTTTTTAAGTAAAAAAATATAACTTTTGAGGATTTCTTTCTAAAATATCAGTAAAAGGAGGGTACCATTATGGTCCTACGATAGTTCATTTTTCTCTACAAGCAATTTTTGCCCCCTCTCTGCTTTTTTTCCATTTTAACTGTGATGAAAAGTAATTTTAACATTTGACATCCTGGTGGGTTTCCTCCTTCTAAATAGTTAAAATCATGTAAATTGTTCTGTTTAACTTTTTTGTATGGACCACCAGGAATCTGAGGGAAAGTTACAGTTCATCGTTTATAATGTTTAAGGTCATCGTGGCAGGCCTATCTGTATCATTCCTTTGTGTGGCCTGCATGGCTGTGCCCCTCTTCTATGCTTCATGGGGTCTGAACTTTCTCTTGTGTATTTGCAGACCCTTCTTTACCTCCTCCCCAGCATCTCTATGACCTCCTGTCAGATACCAAAAGACCTATCAGGGTTCCTATACATTGTCATTTTTTTTTTTTTGGAAAGAGAGTATTTGTTATTTATGACCCATGTCTGTGTTGCTCCTACTCCCTACCTCACCCCAGTTCACTCTAAACCAAATGCAGTAATCAGATGGAGCCAGGCAAAGCGTTCCTCACTGTCACCTCCTCTTACTGACATTCTGAATGTTCTGAATCTCTAAAGCTGTGTAGTATGTGACATAGATGGGTATGCAATACCCCTAAACCTGCATCTTGAATGATAATTGGGCTTTCCAACTAATAAATAAAACTCCAGAATTTACAGGATTACTTTTTGTACTTAGGAAATACCTCATGAAGTCAACCCTCCTGACAAGGGGAAGAAAAGGCCTTTCAAAATTTTAGGCCCTCTGGCTATCTCTCTGTTATTCTCTCCAACAGAGAACAAGCCACTCACCTTCCATCCCTTCCCTCACCACTGGCCATCATCCAGGAGTAGTCACATTCTTATTGTCCTACATACAAGTCCCCACGCATTCCATAAATCTACAAATCTTAGATGTGTGCCTGAAGGAGAATGTTCTTATTAATATGTATTTCTTACCAAGGAAAAATACACAAAAGAAAAGATGGCCTAGAAAGGGCATAACAACAACATCTAGACATGATTCAAACAATAATTTTCTTTTAGAAAAATGGCTAAAAGGAAGAGAAAGAGACTATTTATGCCCCTAAAGATGACAATACATGGACTTAACGCATGCATTTTCTTTTATATTCTCCAAGGATCCTCATCACAGATTATAATTAATATCACCCCCACTCCAGAATAGTTCTCCATTGAGAATACATGACTATAAAGCTCTAATGTTTTCATTCCTCTCTGACCAAAACTTTAAGTGTAGTACAACTTGGTTTGTTTTGACTTCACTGTATCCCTTCATGAGGACTTCAACCAGGTAGCCTTTGAACTAATATCTCCAAATTCTGCTATGAAAAATTGATTGCTGTTATTGTTTGTTTTCTTTGAGGGGGGCAGGATATTTGTTCTCTGCATCATGATCTGCCTTTTTATACCATTTATGTAACTACAGAAATTCTGAGTCTCCCACTTCTAGGGCATCTTAGTTAAACATGTGAGTAGGAGAGGTAGTTTACATGATGGTTAAGACTGCAGGCCCCTGGAGAGAGACAGACTGGGTTCAAATTCTGTATCTACCTCTTCATAAATATATAAACTTGGGCAGATTACTTAATCTTTCTGATTTCAATTGCCTTTCTATAAAGTGAATATAATAATATGCCTATAAAATAAGTAGCACTTATTAAAAGACAGGGAGAATTCAATGAGATAATCAAGTATTTACACAGTATCTGCTACATAGTAGGTGTTCAATAAATCATAGTTGTTAGTAGCATTTAATAATAAAATACTTTTTTGTTTGTCCGTTTCTGCTGAACCAAATCATAAGTCACATTTTCCTGTACTTTGGTTCTTTCTGTTTATGTCCCTAAATATGTTTTTTTTTTACTTCATCTGTATATGAGGACAAGCTACAACTTATAGTTGATTAAAATGAGATAATTCACTTATTTATAAAATGTTGACTTCCTCTCTTTCCCCCTGAATTATCCAAAAAACGCATTCTATAATTTCATGCCTATTCCCAGCTCCTTTCTTGATCTCATCTCTCTTACAGGGAAAAAAAAAAAAAAAAAAAGACAAAATAACCACTGCATCATTTTGAGTTCCTTGGACACATAAGCTTTAAAGGCTCCATGTTTTTGCATATGCTCTGGCCTCTGTTATGATGGAATCTCCCCATATTTGTTTGTTTGTTTGTTTGCTAAATTCCTATTTATCCCAGAAACCTAGGTGAAATACACTATCCACTGTTAAGTCTTGCTTGGTTTCTCAAGGCACAGTGAGAAGTAGTACCCTTGGTGCTTTTATAATAATGTAGTCAGAACTCAGAGTTGTCATGTAAAGTGTCATATGTAATGAATTTGTTTGTGTTCCTATCTCTCTCATAATATACTTTGTTCCTTGTACACAGGACAATACACTGTAATTCTTTACTCAATGGCTCTAGCCTCTAACATGTGGATGTCACATAGTAGATACTCAATAATTGTATTTTGAATACATGAGAGTCTTCTATCTTCTACAGAAAGAAGCTAAATTATTCATAAATGTACCTAAAATATGGCACTTAGGGACTGCAAAATTCATGGAAAAGTGGAAGGAAGGAAAGGGAAAGTAAGCAAAGCAAAATCAATGATCCAGGAAAGTGTACTACACTTAGGGATCCTTCAACTTTTTTGTGATAGTTGATTTATTTTGACAAAAAGTGCTAGAGCCAGAATTCCATGAAAGCCTTCCCTCTGATCTCTACCATGTTTCATCAACAAGCATTAAGTTGTTATGACATTAAAGTTACTTTCTTTCTCCCAGGCAACTTTTCACCATCACTTAGAATCTTAACATGGGAAAGATAACGATTTTAAGATTAAATGTTAAAGAATTATAGTCCAACAAAATCATGAGTAGCTACTACAATATGGTTCTCAATTTTTGTATCAGCAAAAAATAATTCCAAGACATAAAATTTCCACCATGACATAAAGTATAAGATCATTTTTTCATAAAAATTGTATCTGTTCATAGACATATGTCTATTTTATTTACTATAAAATATAAGGACATAAAATTTGTCACAGCTTGTTTAAAACTACTGTAAATTGTTTTGCTATGACTTTAAAAACTCCTGGGTAATTGATTATATTAAAATTGTGCTGTTAAGCATAAATTACTTCTAGAATAACTAAAATATGAAACAACAATAAAATTCACAATATTATTACTGGGAGTAAATTTGATAGATATGGCTAAATTGCAGGCAGAATTAATTCAAGCTTTGCTAGCAGCAAGCTATTATAGTATGATATACAGACACAGGTCGGTGTCTCTGATCATTGACTGTTTCAGGAGGAGACAAGACCTCTGGCAGGCTTCTTTCCAATTCACAGTTGCTAGGAAATAAGTCTTAATCTGAGGTCAGATTTCTTATTTATTCCTAAATGTCTGAGTTGAATTCCCTAACTCTGCTCTCTAAAGAAGGAAATGAGCTTTCCTCTCATTTTTTTTGCCATTGTTGAAGTCTTTATTTTAAGAAAAAAAGTAAATTTATAGCAGAAATGATCCGATGCAATAAAGACATGACATAAAGAGAAGGAAAGATTTCCAAATGTCCAGCTACATTAAGTTCACAAAATTAGGTAAGGGACAGAAGGGCCCCCTTAAATATCTATCTGGCTTGTTCCTACCTTCGGAGAAGCCGTGGTTCTCAAAGTCAAATAATGGGTGAGAAACTTCTTAAGAAAATAAACAATCAGGATTAACCTAAATTTTATTTTTAAAAAGATAAGACAATCATGGTAGAATTTTGAAATCTGCATGAAATATGAAAGCAATTCAATTACTGTTGCAATGTATCAGGAAAATATAATCTGAAATTAGTTTTAAATTCTTACAGACATTGGAAAGAATTTCGAGTTTCAACAAAAACTTTACCACCAAACCCCTGAAAGAAAGAAAGAAATGCTAGATATCATTTATTCATGTTAATCCAAAAATAATTGCAGCTACGGTACAATTTTCTTACCATTATTTACACTTTGTCTTCAACTTATGTACCATAACAGCTATTTAGCTTTGGTATGATAGCTAGCATCTTTTACATATAAGGCCAACTTCTATTATTTTCTTATTAGCCCAATAAGAATTAAAGTACTTCTAATTGCCAATTTTAATTTCAAAAAAGAAATTACTTTTGTCTCTTCAATTGGAAAAAGAATTCCCCATAGCACAATGGCGGATGTACACGCTAGTTGACAAAAGCAGTGGGCATTGCCTCCCAACATAACCAATGTCAAATGCTCTTTTTTTAGGCACTAATCTGGTTCTAAATGCAAGCCCAGAAGCAGGCATGGATACAGGATTCAGTTATAAAGTGACCATCAGGATAATACAGAATATATACTTCTATTAATTTTTTCAGGTTGTCATTAAAACAAACAAAAACATTATTTTAAAATGCTTATATAGAACTCACAGATCCCAAAGAACACATCTGAGAAACATCCAAAAATTCCATTTTAGGGAACCACTAAATTCAAGGATTGAACACTTTCTTCAGTCCCTAGAGCCCTACTTAAATCAAGTCTCTACACACCCTTTAAATCAGGAGTCAATGACCCCTCCTCAAGAGGGTCATTGCCATAAGTACATTAACTAAATATAAATGCCAGATTTTCCTAAGTGAAAGCAGCGAACAAGACACATCCAAGTCATCTGTAACAACAGGTCATGTAACAATGAAGGTGACGTGGCATTTACGAGTGATGACCACACATGTGAGCACGGAGCCAAAACATCCTGAATAATTCCGATTTGGTAAGGGCCAGAGCAAAGACTCTTCTGGTGGTCAGTAAGACAATAAATTAAAACCCTAGTTTCTACTAGCAGAAAGAAAGGCCACGATGGATAATCTGTGGCAGGTAGCTCAGCATTTGCAGGGGAATATCATAGTAACATGTCCTACCTACCAAGAGGACCTCAGACTGATGGCCTGAATATAATTGGCTCCAAAATACTCCCATTTAAGTCTTCCAAAAGTGGGTGTCTAACTTTGAACAACATTCCAAATACCTCAAATGTCAGGGAAATCTACATGACAAATGAATTTAGTTTATTTAGAGGGCTTAATAGATAGAAATATTTGTTTTTATAATAGCTGTCATTTAGAAAGTATAAACTATCACCTGCTTTATTAAATGTTTATGCCTGGTATCTCATTAATTTCTCATAATGATACTATGAGGTCATTGCTGTTATTACCAGTTTGTGGATGAATAACTTGAGAGGTTAAGTCTTAGAGTCCATCGACCATGTCCCCTTCCGCTAGTGGGTACTAAACTACAAAGACATATAGTATATATATATACTATCCATATTTGAACAGACATCTTCTTAATTTATAAGCATAAGTTCTATCTTGTGCCCATCAAATGCAAACCATTAGGCCAACACTTCCTCATATATGATATATGAATTATAGCCTGTCCTCGACTTGGTGCTCCTGTCCTATTTTACTGTCCTCACATGTCTTCCTCCATCACAGGAGACAAAAACAGCTCCAGGGTCTCTGATTTATAAAAACATGGACAAATACATTCAGGGTATAGATTAGGGAAAAGATCACTTAACAAAAAATTTTAAGGGAATAATGCACCAGCACTCTTATAAAGGATGAAAATATACATCTGAGGAGCACATGTGAAAACACAATATGAATGTTTGAAGACTATCACCTGATGAAAGCAATAAAAAAGAAAAAACAGTGAAAAGTAGGCAATGTAACATGTGAGCATCATTGTGTGACCATACCATACATTTCACCTCACATCAAATACCCAATCTATTCCCTTCTACGTGGTGTTCTTTGCATAGGGTCTTATGCAGAACACGTGAACTTAACTGATGGAGTTTCCTAGGGTATTTCTTAAAGAAAGAAACTGCTCTGGCTTATAAATATTTCTCATAAAAAGTGGTTTTTAAGGTCTGAATTCTAGATAATCACTTTAGTTCTCCCATGCAGATAATCATTTTAGTTTTCTCATCCTTTTCTACAAATAAGCACAAACTATTCTATCGTTTATTTTTATTAAATTTAAAAGAAAATATCACAGCAGTAATTTGGTGATATTTTGATTTAGATATTGTCTTTGGTCAACTCTAGCTGGTAAATAAATACATAGTACTCTCAGCAGTGCAATGCATGAAATCTGTTTTTGAAATGAATTTATATTTTGTCCTTGATTGCCTTAATCTCATAGATGAGGCCTCTGCAGACATTTTGCAGCACGGCTATTTCTGACTCTTTCTCTCAGGCATCTATTCCTGAAGCAATACACCATTTAAGAAACAAGCACCGAATAATTAATTCCAAAGGGTACTGTGCCTTTCTCTGGGTTGGGCACTGTACAGAAAATTACTGGCAAATTCCTCTTAGTCACACTAACTAGGCTGTAAACTGCGCAGAAATCTGAGCATCGAGACCAGACTGGATTTACTTGTTAACTAAAGAGAAAAGTATTCAATGTTTTCATTCTTATATTGAATTTATTTACTGTCTACAAACCTCTTACTAATGTGACATGCTGTACTTCAGCTACAACAATTTAGCTGTCATGTCAACAATCCAGTAAAGACAGTAAAGAAAAGCCACTAACTTTTTTTAGCACAGTGTTTTTATAACTTTGTACATTTCCTTGTAAACTCACTAATCATCAGGATTTTGGCAATAAAAGCTTTCATACTCACACATCAAAAAGAAAATACCTAGAGCATTGTTTTCCTTTCTGTCTACCGCCCACATTTATTAGCCCAAGTTACCACCCATGTAAATATGAGTCACTTCTCTTTGGACATGTATTTTATAATTATTCACTTCAGGATATACTCAGCTTAGATAAGGCCATAGCTCTTTAGAAATTCCAGCCTCCACCCATTGTCAGTGTGAAACAAAAACATTATGTATAGAGTAAAGGAAATAGAGTAGTATCTTTTTCAAAAGCACAGAAGAATAATTTAAAATATTCTGTGCATTTCTAGTTATGACTTGAGCATAAACAGTGTGGATTAAGTTGTGGTAGGGAAAAATATAAGCAAAATTCTAAATACATTATTTCATTCTTTGTAATAGAATCTTATCCAAATCCTGATGGAAATATTTATATAACAATCACACACTTAACAAACATTTAATGAGTAAATAGATGAACAAATGTCTTACATTACCTTCTTAAGTCAAAAAATTATGATTGGTTGTCTATTTATTTATTTAATCTTTATGAAAAGAAATTATGATCAGCTCCTACTAGTCATAAACACTCTTCTGGACCATTAACATCCAAAAATGAACGAGGCAGACATAGACACTATAAGGGGTACACAGAAGAAAAGAGGCAAGTACAGCATAACGTAATCAGCCTTGTTTGCAGAGAGCATGTAGAAAGGAATACAACACAGCAACCCAGGTGTGAGTACCAGGGAACTCCTTCCACAGGTTCAGACTTTGAAACATAACCTAAACAGTGGCTAGCGGTTAACCCAATGAGTGGTGAAGGGATGCGGGATGTGCATAGTGAAGGGTGCAGAAGGAAAGAATTGGAAGAAAGGAAGGGAGGGAGGGAGGGAAAGGAGGAGGAAGGGAAGAAGGAAGAAAGAAGGAAAGGAGACGAGGCCGGCAGGAAAAAGAACACCACTGTGGGACCACTTAGCTATAAAGCAGTAAAAGAGTGTCTGTGTTTTCACTTCTTTGTTTTCCTGCAACCCCAGATTCCAATCAATTCCATGAGGTCATCATAACCTACAAAACACACCCTTAGAATGCATTGGCTTTCTCATTTATTCTTAATTGATCAAGGTTTACTTATAAGACTTATTACTACCTTTCTAAAATCTATCTAAAGATAAATTCTAATTCTTCTAAAAATCCAAAGTTTTTTTAAGAGTTAAAATAGCTAATATTGAAAGCATTTTTATTTTGATGAAATATCCATAATATTAGCTATTCACCAAAATAATCTTGAGGAAAAAGCTTTGCTTTATGTTACAGTAATTTTATTTTATTTTTTTTAATTCATTTTTATTGTTAGACTTATTGGGGTTACATCTGTTAGCAAGGATTACATAGGTTTCAGGCATACAATTCTACAGTGCACTGTCAACTTGATGTATAATAAGTTCACCACTTAATGTGACTTCTCTTTCCATCACCTTATATTTAGCTTCCCCCTCTCCTCTCCCACCCCCTCCCCTTTCTCCCCTCCCTAACACACTCGTCCCCAAATAAACATTAAACTACAGTAATTTTATACCTGATGAATACTTTTAGAAAACTATCTTTTACATAATCATGGCACCAAATGTAGAGCAATAAAAATGACCTAAACAAAATTAAATTTTAACTCTGAAACTATCCTTCCAGTAAAATTAATTATAGAATATATATTATTTAGATTGTATTTAGTATGCTGTACATATGGGCCTTGATAATTTTCTAAATGTCTTCATTGTTAAAATAATTTCTAACAAGCAATGGCCATCGTATCTGGTATTGGTATTGTATTTAATCTCAAAGAATGCTAAGGTGTTTCAATATGTATGAAAGTGTATCTGGTATTTTATGTTATTAGTGCTTAAGTTTCATGGAAAAAAATTCCAAAATGTTTATAATAAAAACAATAAGATATTACACAGCATGTGAAAAGTATAGGAGATAAAGTATTCAAAAGTCCACCAACTTACTGTAAGAACTACTGATATTTTACCTATTGATAGTTTACCTGTTGGAAGGGGTTCACAAACCGGGTGGAAATGAAATGTGTGGTACAAGCAGGCAAACACATTGCCCGTTATCTTTTTCCTGCCTCTAGCACTGACACCTTAATCTCTTTCTGTAACCCTCTCTCTGGCTTCCATCCAGGGCTTGACGCCAGAACAGGCATATTTCTACATGGAACAATTTACAAAATAAGCCTCAGAGTCCCTCACAGCCCTTTCATTTGTAGGAAGTGCCATTCTTATAACATCATGGACATCTGGATTAAGGTTCCTTGGAGACAACACACATTATAACAGTCTGCCCCTCACCAGCACCAGCAAAAAGAGAAAAAATATATATAAACACTGCTAAATACAATGTTGAATAACTGAGTCTTAATTAAAATATTTCTACCAAAAAAATATCACAATGTTAAATGGTCATTGGCTCCTCAAAAAATAAAATAAAAAATCTGAAATTATCTTTCATTTATGTAATAATACAAGATTTTGCTCTGTGAAATCTAGCATTTTTTTTATTTATGCTGAACTCTATTTTAATTTAAACAAGCATTCTCTTTAACATTGTGTTTCTCTCTGACAGGGAAAGAAGTGGTCTTATTTTTCCTTTGGCATATTTATCAAGCTTATTAATTTCTATTCATCTTTTTCTTTTAATACCAAAAAAATCTTACTGTTATGAAGAAAAAATCTAAATGTTAATAGCTGACAGTTATTAACAGTTATTATATGAATGTTTTTAGAGAATTCTTCCTCAATGAATATTGTAATTATTTTCTCTATACTCACTGAATGACTCCAAAATAGGGGCTCTATGGCGAGACACAAATAAATCAGTTTTTTTTAACCTAACCTACCTCCATTCCCAAAGGCATCTTCCCTTTTCTGTCTCAACTGTGAGAAAGCTACAGCTGGCAACCATCTCCTCCTCAGCTCTGCTCTTCATCTCTGTACCTTGCTACCCCAATTTTGTATCCCTCTGTCCCTTAAAAACTTCCAGAACATTGTAGAGCCAAATGAGCTCCTGTTGCTGATTTACCAAATATAAATTTAACTTTTTTGAAGACAGTTTGGAAATATTTGTCACAATTTAAAATTTTACCACACGACCTTATTTCTAGAAATTTACACAATGTAGTACATAAAGATACATAAAAGAAAAAAAGGAATATTCTTGGTAATAGTAAAAAAATTAGAAAAAAATGATAAATACTTTCAAAAGGAAATTGAATGAATAAATGACATCATAACCAGAGAGGCTTCCGGTCAAGGTGATAGTGCTTGGCTCTCCTCTTCTCATGACCACATCAAAATAACAACAAAACTACAGACCAACTATCATTGAGAATCTTCTGAAGTTGATCTGAAGAGAAACCCTACAACTAAGGACATACAGAAGAAGCCACATCGAGACTGGTAGGAGGGGCGGAGTCATGGAACTGGCTGGTGCCATACCCATGTATGACCGTTAAAAATGAGGAGGGATATTTCAGCAACAGAGATCCTTCTTGAGGAGCCAGAGATCCCAGCCTCACACTAGTCTCCCCAGTCCAGGGTTTCAGTGTCAAGAAGGGAAGTCCCCATAACTCCTGCGGTAAAACCAGCAGAGATTGTGACTGAGACAGAGGACCCCTGCAGTAGCCGATATTCCCTTAAAGGACCCACACACGAACTTACTCGTTGATAGACTCATTAACTCTGAGCTCCAGAGCTGAGGCAGCAGCTCCAAAGGCTCCAGGGACGTATTGGGAGGAACTATCTGGCTTCAGGGCCAGGGCTGAAGGGACAGCTTTCTCCCCGACTGAGAAGTTGGCAGAAGCCTTGGTTTCTGTGTTAAGCCCTGCCCTGCCCTGCACGCAGATGCAGGCAGATGCCATATCTGAGTCTCTATCAACCTGGCTAACACTTTTCATCTGTCCTGCCCTACTGAATACCTGAGATCATGCCCTACTCAATTTTCGGGCACACCCAAGCCACTTCCAGTGGCTTTTCCATGCAAATGGCCTGTCTTGGCTAATGCTGTAGACATTCTTCTAAAATCCCTCAAGAGTTCACAAAACCTAAAAAAGCAGCATCTGGCTTTGGTGTGCCCATACCTCTAAATTGACTACACTCAAATGCTTATGGCAAAAATACAAAAAGGAAAAAAAAGTGATGGTTGCAGTTGTTTGAACAGAATGATCAGTATTTGAGAAGCAGTAGATGACATGGTAACAAATGATTAACAGACCCAAAGAAGAGAGAAGAATGTTCTAGAGGTAGGGTCTCAAAAGAGGAAAGACATAGAAGTGAAAGTAATTGGGATATATGTGAAGGTTGGGGTACTTGGATAGAAACAGAAAGATAAGTTTGGCAGGAGCAGAGCATGGGCCTTCAGGAATAAGCTTTGACAATATTTCCAGAAGAGTCTTTCCTTGCAGAATGTTTCAGAGTGTAGTTTCATGATTCTAAAATCACTGATGGGGGGTCCCTGGTGGTGTAGTGGCTAAGGCTTCGGCGCTCTCAATGCTGCAGCCTGGGTTCGATTCCCAGCCAGGGAGCTACCCGTCTTCCCCCACCCCCACCCCCCAAAAAAACAAATAAATAAGATCACTGATAATTCCTAGAGATAATTGTTCACGATAATTAAATAATATTAGAAAACAAGAGTTACTAATTGGTCTGAGAATCTTATCAGCGATGATAAATCCAGAGCTATTTAGCTTGTGAAAACGGTGCAGGGGAGAAGTTGGAAGAGGGAAGAGAGTAGGGTAAACATTTTGGTATGGCAGCATGATGAAGTGAAAGGGAGCTGGATCTGGACTCTTAGATGCCAGCTCTGGCACGTTTCAGGGAACATCAATCACTTGGCCACATTGATCTTCAGGGTAGGCATCTATAACACACCATGTTGAAAAGATGACTCATGATTTACTTGTTTTCTAGATTATCTAAACTCTCAAAGGTTTTCACATGCAGAAAAATGTAGATATATTCTGTATAACTTCAGTGGAAGAATCAGATATGTAGGTGACCAAAACAGGGGGAGAGATTTTAGCTTCATGTGAGTATATTAGTCAGTTCTTGGCTGTAAACAACACACCTCTGGTCACGTACATGCAGGGGGAAATGATGCATTGAAATAGAGAGCTCACAGTACCTATGGAAAGACCAAAAAATCCAAGCTCAAGAAGGAAAACAAAGAGGAAAGGTCTGGACAAAATCCCTGTCACAGGCACACTTCTTAGACCACTGCCAAAGGCATTATTGCCATTGGACCCTCTGACAAGGACCATACTAGAAGTGTGCAACAGTAACAAGTAATCTCCAACTGTGCTGTAGCCTATCAAAATTCCCAGGCCCAGGGGAGGCATCTGACTGGTTCTGCTTATGCTCTGTGCTCATGCCCTGGAGTCCAGGATCTAAAAAGAGAGCAACCTCCATTTCAACTCAGTAATAGGAGCAGCCTTACCTCTCCTCTACCTTGGAATTACTTCTGTGTAGTTAAGTTGTATAAATACTATTCAAAACAACAAAAGTCCACCCTAATAAAATCGGTCTAAAAACAACAGATTGCTTCTGGAGGTTGTAGTAGGCTGAATGTCCATGCCCTGGTCCCCAGAACCTGTGAGCGTTACCTTATTTAGCAAAATGTCTTCGAAGATACCAAGTTAGAGATCTTGAGATGAGAAGTTCATTCTGCATTATCTGGATGATTCCTGAATCTAATGGCAAGTGTCCTTTTAGGAAACACAATAGAAGAGAAGATGATGTGAGGGCAGATGCAGAGACTGAGGTGATAGGGCCACAAACCCAGGAAACAAACCACCACCAGAAACTAGAAGAGGCAAGGGACAGATTCCTCCCTAGAGTCTCTGCAGAGAGTGGGGCCCTGGTGAACACCTTCAAGTGTCCAGCCTCCAGAACTGGGAGATGATAAACTACTGTTTGTTTTAAACCACTAAAATTTGTGACAGTTTGTTACACCAGTCCTAGGAAATTCATGTAGAGATAGTGAGCCTCATTGTTGTTATAAGTATTTAACAGGCTGGATTCTAATTCTGGATTCAGTGCTTTGGAGACAATGCTTGTTCTAGGTGGGGGGCTGAATTCAGTGATATGTTCTCTATGGGGGGCTGAATTCAGTGATATGTTCTCTACAACCCTAGAGTTCTGCAACTCTAACTTTCACATAGCTATCCACCCAGATCACAGCTTCGACCTGCTCTTTATTGTATCTTTTCTGTGCAATGAGAATTAGAGACCAGAGTTTTAATACTTGATAGAATTAGTGGGGATTTTATTGCAAAAGTTGTTCATACACAAACTTGATCTGTTATTCACACCGCTTTTTTCATCACTTTCTTTCTTTGATACTAAAAATTCAATCAACTAATATGAAAAAAATTAACTGTCCAGATTATGCAACTGTCATGGTTCATGCTCTTTGGGAATATTTGCTGGAAAAATAAATAGACTGGGTTGCTACATTTGTTACCAAATCATTGGAAATCCCCTTACTGCACTTTGAGTCATCCTGAAACGCACTTATTTTGGGCCATTTTGTTGATGTTGTCATAAATCAGGGTTCATCTCTACATCCTTGTGACTAATGTCTCATCTGCATAAATAAATATTGAAAACAGTGAGTACAAATTTCTCTATTTTTAAACAAGGAAGTTAAGCAGGTGGAAAGGAATTCTGCATAACTGGAAATCCAAGGCCGTTGTATTAAATCTGATCTGATTTGATATTGTCCCATTTTTTTCTCCAATAACTAAATTAGTGATTACATAGTATCCTTTGGAGGATTTTTAACAGATTTAATTTTTTATATCTCTATTTAGGATACGATCTGATGCTATTTTATGGAAGTCCCCTAATAATAGCTGAGCATTGCATATTTATACATGTTATGGAACATTTTATTGCAGATAAAATGTTAGTTTTAGTAATTACAAGCCTCAGAAATACTGGATTTTATACACAAAATCAAGTGTAATCACCACTAGATACCAAAGTGGTGGCGTGTGAGAAATCTCTGCTTTATTATAATCTTGCCCACTCCCACCCTTACCCCTGCCGTCTCTCATTTTCCTCTTATATTTTGGCATTGACCTATTCAAGGGGTCACAGTGCAGAGAGAGGGTCAGAGATGCACACAGTACCCACAACACAGAAAGGGCTGCAATGACATTATTAGCACGGAGCTGTGGGTGAACAAGGCTAGAGGGAAGGAAGTCTTAAGCAGCAGGCAGGGCTTCCAGCAGGCCACACAACGGGAATGTGGGTTTCATAGCACAGAAGTAGAAGAAGTAAAGGCCCAGCCAAGAGAGTACAGGGACTCTCCAGAAGGTATCCAGCCATGTAACTTCTTATAGTGACAATGGCCAGATTGTTTCCGCACAGCCCTCGTACATTGAGACAGCATTTGAAGATACCAAAGCAAAGAGGTGATAAGCAATTGCGTTAAGATTTGGATTTTATTGCACAAATACATGGGAGTCATTGAAGGCTTTGGAGTACAGGGGAAAAATTGTTTTTTAGAGAGCTCAGATGATGCGGATGCAAAGTTAAACTGGAGGGAAGAAAGCTGGACCCAGGTCATTGTTCTCTTCAGGCAGTAAATTTGGAAAATGGTATTCTGGAATAGTGATTGAGACGGAGGAAACAAATGGGAGTCACCAGGAGGAAAACGGGCATTAAAGCTGGGAGGTCAGAGAGGACAGCAGGTAGCGCCAATGTGTGCGGCCTGAGAATCCATTCTGCTTCATAATTTCAGACGTGACCGTTCCAAAGAGCCGAAGGGCTGCCTGTTCTGAGGCTAAAATAATGGGGAGTGCATGTCCAGTAATACACTTTCAAATGCATCACACAATTTGAAAGACTATTTCAATTACATTCAAGTTGTTCCGAACAAAACCCCTAAAAAACAAATGTCAGCTTTGCTGCCTTGCTTCGTGGAGTTTCGAAGCGGGATAAGCAAACGGATCACCATCTGTTGTTTTCCGAGCTCGCTAGAGCAAACTCTAGAACTTACTCTGCTATGCAGTCACTGATTGCTTTATTAATTTTTAGCCCAAGGTGAAGACATTTTATAGTGTGTTTGTGTGTGTGGCGGCGGCTGGGAGAAGTGTTTAGTGCGAGGTTTCGATTCTGCTTTTCCCGGTAATGGTCTGCAAATGGGGCTGCTCAGCCCAGCCTCCTACGGACTCCGCGGTTGTCTTCTATTTGCAGTACTTGACTGAGCCAGCCCTAAGTGCCTTTTACCCCAGGCTGAATGTAGTCTGACCACTTCGCTTCCTCTGGTCCACCTCCCTTCTGCCCTCCCCCGTCACAGGGCGTGTCCTCCCCAGCACAGTTCTCTGCTGTCTAGGCCTCTTACTTCCCGTGGAGAGAGGAAGGCCGAGCAGCCTGTCTGCCCAGGTCTTATCTCCCACTCCCAGTGTTGGGTTCTCACATGTTTGAGTGAGGTTTTGGTTTTGGTTTGGTTTCAGTTTTGTAGCAAGAACATTTGTGAGGCAGGATTTTTTTTTTTTTTTAACTTACTTGGGAAAACATTTGAAAGCCAAGGAAAGAGAGGTGCAGCTGGTACACTTGGAAAGTTCTAGGCCCGCTCTCTGTCGAAAAGAAAATATAAGCTCAAGATGCTTCCTTTGGGAGGGAAAGTACTGTTTGGCAAGATTAAGCTCACCACGCACACAGGAATCCCTTCTTTCCCACGGGGGTGTCTGTGCCTTTCAGAGCAACGCAACGACCCTGCTTGGCGATGTCAGGTCTCAGAATTACAGTTTATATTCTCTATTGCCCAGTGGCAAACAGTGATTCGCAGGCCCAGAATTCTCTTAGTTGGCAGGAAGGGCCACTCAGCTAATTCTCAAACCACATTTGGACAAATAGAACTGTATATTCTTTTGAAGATAGAGTTCCCCCTTCTTTTAAGGCCTCCCTAGATTTAAAGATATAATGGAAAATAATAATTATTTCAGTTCCTTCTCTAGCCCTTGCTCTCATGTCTATGGGATAAAGTCCTAGTTTGGAGAAATTATTCTTTAGAGCTTTTACCAGCTGATTAATATCCCGGAAGCCTTTTGGAAACAGAGTGAGAGTACTAGATACAGAAAAATATCTCTAGCAGAATGATCCTGAGAGATGCTAAGTGATCCTAAGAGTCAGGCTAAGGATGCTTCTAGATTCTTCAGAACTGAAGAGGTGGTTTTTGAGAGTCGATCAGGAAAGTAGCACATGAGGTAGAATAGCTTTGCAAGTAGCATAAAATACAGGTTATTCTGTTGGCTTTGCCATTAACAATCTTCATGACCCAGGACAAGTCTCTGAAACTTGAACCTTCTGAGCATCAGTTTTCTTCAAAATAAAAGCTACATGAAATTCATAGTTCTCACCTCAGACAGTGCAGGATATTATGATCACCCAGAAGTATGTGTGCCTGTGTTTAATACTCATGTCTGACAGCAAGCTTATAAGGATATGAGAGTTCAAGAGGGAAGATGTCAAGAAGCCAGGGATAGATGTTTCAAAAAGTTTCTGAGATGTTTTTGATACAAATCATTCCCATCTTCATCCTTACCACTGCCTGATAGACACGCTATCAGATTAGATGGATTAGATGCTACCTAGGATTTCTTTTGTCTCTAACATTATATGATACTACTTGAAGGGGAAAAAATTTAGGGAAATGCAAATTAAGACAAAAATAAGACACTTATTAGAATGACCAAATTCTGGAATACTGACCACACCAAATGCTGTCAAGGATGTGGAGCAATAAGAACTTTCATTCATTACTGCTGGGAATGCAAAATGGTACAGACACATTGGAGGACACACTGGGCAGTTCTGTACAAAACTAAACACACGCTCACTATACAATTCAACAATCACACTCCTTGGTGCTTGCCCAAATGAATTTAAAATTTATGTCAATACAAAACCCTGCACATGAGTGTTTATAACAGCTTTATTCCTAATTGCCAAAACATGGAAGCAGCAAAATATCCTTCAGTAGGTGAATAGATAAATAATCTGTGGTACCTCCAGATAATTGAACAGTACTTATTGCTAAAAAGAAATGAGCTACCAAACCATGAAAGACATGGAGAACCTTAAATACATATTACTAAGTGAAAGATGCAAATCTGAAAAGGCTACATTCTGTATGATCCAACTATATGACATGCTGGGAAAAGCAAAGCTTTGGAGAGTGGTTGAAAGGTTTATGAAGGAAGGGCTGAATGGGTGGAACACAGAGGCTTTTTAGAGCCGTGAAAATACTCAGTATGATAGATATCATAATGATGGGTACATTTCATTATACATTTGTTCAAACCCATTTAATGTACAAAACCAAGAATGAACCCTAAAGCGAACTACGGACTGGGTGACAATGATGTGTTTCTGTAGGTTCATCAACTGTAACAAATGTACCACTCTGAAGAGGGATGTCGGCGGGGGGGAGGCGTGTGTGAGGGCAGGAGGTACATGGGAAATCTGTGGACATTTCATTCAATTTTTCTATAAAACCTAAAACTTCTTTTAAAAATAATGTTAATAAAAATGAATAGTATATCGCGATTTGGACCCACTCAATAGCTGAGAAACATATGTGATGATTTCCTTCTAAGGCCAAGTCACCTTCATCTTGAGGTAACACAATTGAGGAAATTATAGGCCCCAATGTGAAATGCTTTCTTATATAAGTGAACTAAGAGAGAAACACCATGGGAAGGAAAAGAACAAAAGCTTTATATATAAACACTGAGAGAAAACTTTGATATGGAAAATTAATGCAGCTTGACTATTCATAGGACAACTTGTATACAATTTCCAGTATTCATTATTTTTGAAGTGTGCAATTTTAAATGATAGGACTTTTCTCATTGTCATACCATGTAATTTGGCAAAAAAATGCACAAACATAAACACTTGTCTATTAAAGTACTTTAATGATACTATTTCCCTTTGAAAACATACAATACATTGCATTAGACTTTCAAATGAGGTAACTTGCCATCTCTTTCTACTTGCACATTTGGGTTGAGTTCTAGCCCCATCTTAAAAATAGGAATGAGAAATCGATAAAGATAATTTGGAATCATTCTTTGTGATGATGTATGTGAATTTCTATATTCCTTCTTCTTTCCCCACACACTCACACAACAATCTCTCTTCACATACTCATAAAGAAATTATAAAGTAATAAAGGGCTGGCCTTGAAAACAAAACATCCATATAAAAACCAGAATGGTAATGGTTCCTTCAATAAACATTTAGCATCTATCTTTTGCCAAGAACTGGATTAGGCACGAGAAATACAAAGTCATACAATATATAGTCTTGATGCTAAAGATGTACATATTTTAGTAGAAGCAGCAGTAAACCATTTTAGTGAAAGGGAAACTGTCTTCAGAGGGTAATATGAAAGCACCTAAGAGAGGCTTCTAAATTAGATTTGGAGATAAAAGAGGGCCTCTTTGAAGAAGTGATGCTTATACTTTTGAAGAATGTGTAGAAGTTAGCTAGCCAAGAAGGGGGAAAAGAGAAGAGAATGAAGAAAGTTTTAAAGGAAAGAAACAGCCTAACTTATTATTTCCATGCTAAAAAAGACTTGGGATAATGCTAGAGAATAAAGCTAGAGAAAGAGGAAATGACCTCTGAAAGACACACAAAAACCACGAGTCCTAGGTTAAGGAATTTGAACTTTATTCATCAGGCTATGGAAACATGATGAAGGATTTTTAAATAAGTTAATGACATGCTTGGACAACTACTTTATAGTAATTGTTCTCACAGCATCTGAACAGTAGTTTAAAAGAGAGGCACGGATTCTAATTAGGTGGTAAATGCAGTAAGTCAGGCATACAGGGTGAAATCTTAACCTAAAGTCATGATGCTAAAATAGAGGTAAGTAACTAAACGAGAACTGTTAAAAGGTAGAATTCAAAGGACTCCATGCCTAACTAAATGCAAAAGGGGTGGGAGAGAAAAAAAGGGATAGATAATGTCATATGGTTTTCTGGCTTCATCAGTTGGTTGAGTAGTGATACTATTCATTGGTTGACATACAACATTTAAAAATGACCAATTTTCTAAAAAATTGTTTGGTAATGTTAAATTTGAGGCTTTTGTAAGACATATCAGTACAGAGATACTCAAGACTATAAGCTTGTATAAAATTAGAATATACAGCTTTATGTGTGTGTGTGTATATATATATATATCTACATATCTACACACACACAATTATGCAAATTATGTATAAGGGTTGTCCAGAAAAAATCCAGCCATAAATGCCTCTATTTTTCATATTACATGGCTGGATACTTTCCGGACAGCCCTCATATACTAAACAAAAAGTTGACAATAGAATAGATCTCTCTCAGTTTAATAGGCATTAATCTCCAGTAGATTTAGAAATAGACTCTCTTTTGCATATTTTTCCTATTTTCTAAATTTTATGTAATGAATCTGTATTTTTTATTGTAGATAAACTTTCTTTTAAAAATAAAAATAAATTTAAAACTAAATAAAATTAAAATAAACTATTAGAAATAAAACAAAAACTAATTTAAAAAAAAAGAAATGTCAATGTGGTCCAGAAAACCATAGAGCAGTAAAGTAAACTTAAGAAAGGCAAGTGTCCATTGGTTTGAAAATATGAAAGTCATTTGGGGATTTTAAAAGTTCCTTTTCTTCATGGGTAGAGTTATAAATGGGCTCAGAGGACATAGGGATAGCAAGTACAAGGATTGCTTTCAAAAAACTTGACTGCAAAAGGAAGCAGAAATATGGACGGGAGCATGAGACGATATGAGTGTGCATGAGGAAGATATTCGTTCAGAGGAATGTCTGAAGATAGAATTATCTCAGTGTGTTTACAGCTGACAGGAAAGAGCCAAAGTAGATTCAAAAGTATAGGACAGGGAAAGGAAGAGTATTGAAGCAATACCTCTAAAGAGACAATAAGATATTTAATTTGAATATTAGGTGAAGTAATTGCCTTAAGCTAGCAAAGAGTTTAACTAAAATAAGAGAAAATGAGGAAAGACTGGGTAGAAATAGAAATAAAGAGATGAAAATTAAACATAAGCAATAGCCTCAACTGTTTCCCAAATTTTATTTGGGTAACAGTCAAGTTAATAATATATAAAAAGTATAGAAATCCAAAGGGAAGGCAAACATAAGCAATACAATTTTGGAAATTGAAAAGCAGTTGGGTGAGTCGTAACTAACTTAGCCAACTTGAGAGATGGCAGGGACAAAACTCAAAACTAACCCAATGTATAGCTCCCTGCCTGCAGAAGACTTGGGGATTGGAGGACTCTCTTGCAGAATGCTGGTAGTATGGAGTATTTCTCCAGGCAAGAGTTTGAAAGAGGCTTCCCTGGACAATCTAGCCCACCTACAAGAAAAAAACAAAATATTGACATTGAGGATTCTGCAAGAAAACAGACCGACAACTCACCCTCTAGTGAAGCCCACTATTAATAAAATCCCACCAAAAACATAGAGATACCCAAAAAAGACACTGGGAACCCATCTTGAAATTTAAACTACATCAACAGAAACAGAAAACTCAAGAGAAACATCAAAAGTGAGGTGAAGAAATCTGGAAATCAGAAGAAATCTAGAAAAACAGAGAAAAAAGGAAATAAAAGAAAAAATAGTAAGAAAATTAAAGAACCATTCAAGAGAGCCAATATCAATATAATAAGAGTTCCAGAAAGGGAGACTAGGAAAAGAAAATGGAATGGAGAAAATCATCAAATGCATAAGACCAGAAAATATCCCCAGAGCTGAAGGATATGAGTTTCCAGGTTAGAAAGACCCAGCAAGTGCCAAGTTCGATGAATGAAAATAGAACCCACCCGTACCTGTCATTGGTAATTTAAAAGTAGAAGGTGAGGGGAGGGGGAAATGAGAGGAAGGAGGGTTTTGGTTTTTTTTTCCACACAGCAAAGGTCACATATAAGGGATTGGGGATTTGAATGGTTTTGGACTTCTCAACAGCAATGTTGGAAACTAAAATACATGGAAAATGGCTTCAAAATTCTAAGGAAAAATAATTTTCAGCCAAGAATTCTAAACCTGGCCCAACTATCAATTATAAGAATAACAACATTTTCAGAGATGCTGGATCTTAAAAAAAGTGACAGTTGCAGAGCAGGCCTAGTCCTCAAATAGGCCAGACTGGAACAAATCAAATGCTCTAAGAAGAGGCTTAACCAAGCAGAGGAAGTTAACGTTAACAGCTGAAGGAACTGAGAAGATTTACACAACTGGAAAGAGGATTGAGAAAACCAAATAAATTATTATCAATCCTACAAGCACAGAGATGTGTTTTAATTGCCTCCTACCAGCCCTTTGGTGAGGGAGAAATTCCCATCCTCTAGGGCAGTGGTTCCAAACCTTTATCCACTTGTGTGCTCCCCTTAAACCCATTTCTATAAATTATACCCCTTGTTTTTGAAACAGCTGTTTTTAAATACTGATACTTCGATTCAGTGCCTATCTTAATGTAAAGGAGTGGAAGTGAGATAATAAATTGGGAAAGAAAAATTGCCACACTGAAAATTCAAGCCACAGATTTAACTTAAAAATATTCATCACACAGTTAAATATAGATGATGATCAAACATTTAAACATTACATAAAAAACTACTTGAAAAGAATCACGATTAAAGACAACACACTTACTTTTAGTCAGTAACTAAATTGATCAATCCAGTGACAAATTTATTTATATGTTTGGGGAAGTTCTAGAAACGTCACAAATGGATGGTTCTGAAACTGTGGGTAGTAATTGGTAGAAGAGCGGTGTGGGGGAAGGGCTCATAACCACGCCCTCACCAATCATCATTCGCTAATGTGATCTAATTTTGAAGTGTCTCCATTAACGGTGATTCAAACTTAACATTTATTGTTTCATAACTAACATTTTTGCATTGTGTTACTTCATTCTGTTTTTCGACATTACTAATTATTTTTGGCGTACCCCTGAATGCCCAGCACGTACCCCCAGGGTATGTGTACCACTGCTTGGGGACCAATGCTCTAGGGTTATGGGATTACTGGACATGCAACACCTGACAATGAGTTGATGCAATCAATAGCAGTTTATTAATAACAAATACAGTCTGGGGGAGGACGCCATGTGCCATGCAGGACCACAGAGGTTGTACATAGGTAGAAACAGAGAGGACCATCAGGGCCTATGGGAAGCAGTCTTTACAGTATGGAGAGGATGTGATGACCCCTGGTTTCACAGGAAGATGTGATTAGCTTGTTTAAATAATTTCAAGTGCTAAAAGGAAACTGAAATTCATTGCTCAAGGATAGGCAGGAACTGCGCCTAACCCTCTTGGTAAAGAGGGCTGTTTGGCTAGCAGCGGTTCTCAACCCACGGGTCATGACCCCTTGGGACTGTATTAAAGGGTTGCGGCATTAGGATGGTTGAGAACCACTGGTAGGGGATCATATCTGTGCGAACAGAGTGAGAAGTCGGACCATATGAGGCCCTCCTGGTTTGCCCAGATGTTGAGGCAGCACATAATATTGGGCCTTAATTTTAGGCCTGCCACCACTGTGTTCAGGAAAGGAAAAATAATAACATAGCTGTGGCTTAGGTGTGATTAGTGTTTACATTTTATAATACAGTGGTACCTTGGTGGTCGTTGTTAATTGGCCCCAAGAGGTGTGATGAGTGCCAAAAATGACGAGCACCAAACAAACTTTTCCCATAAGGAATAATGCAGGGGTACCTGGGTATTCATCATAACTGCTTCCGAGAGGTGTGACGAGTACCAAGCAAACCAGGACAAAATATTCACATCAAAATGCTTCAATTACCAAATTTGATGAGTTTCAAAGCAGTCGAGTAATAAATATAACCTGTAAGAGAATGGAGAAGAAAAGAAAATGCATTGTATGTGTTGAGAGGGAAGGGGTTCGCTATGTGCAAGAGTAAATCTTCATATTTTATTGTGGAAATTCAATAGAAAATGTCTAAAATGGACACATTAGTAAGTAACAACATATGTATGATACGTGGGAATGTGGATATACAGAGTCCGGCAGAAGTAACACCCTTTTTTTATGAACCGATAATCTATACCAAATCTTTTATTACAAAATTGTAAACATGGAATTCTGTAATATAACAATATTTTAACTACTTTTAAAGGGGCGTTATTTCTGCCGCATGAATATGTGCCCCAAAAGTCAGCTAAAAATGGTTGCTGCTGGAGAAGAGGAAACTAAGGATCAGAAGGTCAGGGACTGCTGTTTTCATATGTGTTTGTCTCTTTAAATTATGTGCATTAATAACTCCGAGAAAATGTTTCAGACTTTTTAAAATCAATGAAGATAAGTTTGCAATTTACGGACAGAAAGGTGAACATTTTGTTGTTTGGTGCTGAAAAGGTGAGCTGTGGAGATGATCTACAAGCATGTGAATACTGGCTGTCATCCCGCAGCTGTTTCACCTCGGGTAAGTTACTCTTAGCTTCCGCTGCTTCGGCTCTCAGGTGGAGCAAGAACAGCCATACCTACCTGAGGAAGCTCTGGTGAAGATTAGATGAGGTGGTGTACGTAAATGACTTGGCACAATGGCCGACATACAAGAAACACTCAGCTGA
Organism: Lyroderma lyra; assembly: GCA_004026885.1. Classification (NCBI taxonomy): domain Eukaryota; kingdom Metazoa; phylum Chordata; class Mammalia; order Chiroptera; family Megadermatidae; genus Lyroderma; species Lyroderma lyra. The sequence goes on along the minus strand of PVJL010000214.1, from coordinate 337,064 downwards.
TGTTAGCAACTGTTCACAAGGATGAGTTTGATTTTCTCAGTAGAGTGGAAAGCAAAGCTTTTTGCAGAAAGGGGTAGTTGAGGTGGTGGAGTCAGGAGTTTGAGGAATGAGATGAAAACTGTGAAGAGCTGCTGGGGGAAATGGGACTCGGACTGCAAACAGTTGTGGGGAATTGAGGGCCCAGCTGAGGTGAGACCAAGCATGTGTGACCACGGCAATCTGAGGTGGTCGTGCTGGTGTACAGGCAGGGAAATCGAGTGTCTGCATTGACTGGGGACTGGAGTGTTGCTGAGCAAAGAGGGCAAAAGACAAAACATAACGGCAAGAGAGTGATTGAAATGATGGACTGTAGAGATTAGGCTGGAGAAGGAACCTGGCAAAGGTTGGAGTCACATGATTGATGTAGCCTGGAGGTTTTCCTGCAGCAGAAGAGGATTACAAGGAGTAAAAAGTGTGTGAACTAGAGAAAAAGGTCACCAGGTTCAGAAAAGGGATTCGAGAGGAGTATGTGGTGTTTCAGTTTCATAGCTCCATGGGGTAGAATAAAATACATGACATAGAAAAAATTATTTATCTTACTGTGTCCTCAAAACAACCTTAGAAAGAAAGGAGAATGAAGGCAGAGAAAGTATTTATAAAAAGCTGGCATCTGTTGAATACTTAATAGATATCTGGATTGTGTTAGGCCTATTACAGATTAATTTCATTTATTTCTCACAACAGTCTTATAAGGTAAATAATAATATCCCCATTTTATAAATGAGTAAACTGTAGCTCAGAGAAATGGAATAATTGGCTCCAAAGTCAATGTATTATAACTTCCACAGCAGTGAGCTGAACTCAAAGACAGGCTAGCTGTGGGAACTAGGAAGAGACATGGATTTCTCTGAGGCTCAGTTTCCTCAAAATAAGTGGGTTGGAGTAGATCCTGTTGTTGGGGAGGGTGGTCCCTGGCTGGGAATCGAACCCAGGCCGCAGAGTTGCGAACGCCGAAGCCTAGCCACTACACCACCAGGGAAACCCAGACTAGATATTCTTTAATACACTTCCGGAATTAATACTCTATACTTCTGAAAAATAATGCTATGAACATACTTTTTCTCATTTGTCAAGTAGAAGTAACAAAATCTACCTTACCTTCCTCGAAGAGTTGTTATGAAGATCAAGTAAGATAATGTATGTGAAACTGATTAATAAATTAAGACTCACTATGATTGAGAGTTTGAAACATTTAGAAATACAGGGTAGGGGGGGCAGGGAATCATGAGGGAGAAAAATAGAGAGATTGAGATTCAAATAATACCCAGTGAACATCTACTCTCCCACGTAGGGGCCAGAGACCTCAGGCAGATTATTTAATTTCTCTGTGTTTCAGTTTCCTTATCTGAAAAATGGACATTTAAAATTCGACGGCCTCATAGAGTTGTGGTGAGAATTAAATGAATTAATTTATTAAAGGTATTTTTTAAGAGTCCCTGGCATGATAGAAGTGCGAAAAATATTAACTATTATTACCAGCACTACTGCTATTTTCCAGGTATGTGGTTTTTGCATAGAAAATATATAATATATACTAAAAAGTATATTATATACTCATATAATAATTTATAACATTAATATATTATATAATACATACTAAAAATATGAATATATTATTTATATATATTATACAAAAACACCACACCTAGAAATATGTTATATGATATATACATATTCATATTTATCTGTGTGTGTGTGTGTGTGTGTGTGTGTGTGTGTGTGTAGAGAGAGAGAGAGAATGTATATATTTAGAAAGAGAGAGAGAGAAAACTCCTAGAGGACTAGGAAAAAAATTCAAAGGCAAAGTATCAGGAGCCTGAAATAATAAGAAAGACTGAAACTGGAAGAAACAAATAAGAGAAATAGGGACACTTGGTGGCTGCCAACACCGAGCTAACAAGTTGAAATAATAGGCAGTCACCCAGATGTGTGATCTGTGAAGCTCCAGGAAGTCTCTCCACTGCCCGCAGTCTTTCAGTCCTACACAGGTATCACAGTGCCCATGCATTCTAGAACAAACCATGTGCTAATGATGGTGTTAGGTGCTAGAGAATAAGAGATAAATAAGATAGGTCCCTGCCCTTAAGCACCAAATAATGAAACAATCAGTTATTTAAACAAATTGCTCCAATATATGATGAAAACTGTAAATGTTTAAAAGGGAGATAGTAATGGCTAACATACATTGAATGCTTACTGAGAGCCAGGGTCATGGGGAAGGACTGACAGGGAGGTGAGGAGATGGCAGCGAGGTAAGAAATTCTCCATTTTGAGTTAATTTTTTTCGTATATGGAGAGAGTTCACAGCTCAGGTTCATTCTTTTGCATATGTTTTTCCAGTTTTCCCAGCACCACCTACTAAAGAGGCTGTCTTTTCCCCATTGTATGTTTTTTGCTCCTTTATTGAAAATTATTTGTCCATAAATAACCCAAGGACACAATCAATAGTTTAATGTTTATTTGGGGACGAGTGGGTTAGGGTGGGGAGAAAGGGGGGGGGGTGGGGGAGGAGGGGGGGAAGCTACATATAAGGTGATGGAAAGAGAACTCACATTAGGTGGTGAACTTATTATACATCAAGTTGACAATGCACTGTAGAACTGTATGCCTGAAACCTATGTAATCCTTGCTAACAGATGTCACCCCAATAAGTCTAACAATAAAAATGAATTTAAAAAAAAAAAAAAATGAGAATTTTCTAGGACTGCCCCCCAAGTAAAAATGAGTGATGAAAAGTACTTTATATTATTTATTTTCCTTGTTTTTTATGAATATACTTTGAAATGAATTACTTAGTCTAAGGTTTTCAAGGTTTAAAAGTGGTGGACAAAAGTGTATAATCAAACTTTGGAGACGTAATCAAAGTAGGGTTTTTTGGTCATAAAAATTTGAATATTTTCTTAAAGATTTTTAAAGAATTGAGAAACATTTTATAAAAAGAATAAATTTAATCTTTGATTTTAAATTAAAAATTTTCATTATATTGTTTTTATTATTTCCCCCAAAACTCCTACCACATATTTCTTGAATTGTATTAAATTAGATTAATGTCTAGGCAGCTGGAATAGATTTACTTTTTTTCAACTGATACTTTTTAATATATGGTAAAATTAAATTTCAAAAATTAAAAAATAAATAAATAAATAAAATAAAAATAAAATAAAAATAAAAAAATTCTCTGCTTCCAACTTCCCCCCACAAGTCTGTGGGGCAACATGACCCTTACTCTCCCATTAGGTCATCGATTTCACTAATGTTCTAGTGAGCACAGTAGGCCCGTTTTGCCACCTTTCTGTAGCCTGATGTGTGGACCGGAAAGCCGTAGTGCTTGCCACTCAGAAAGCCAAGGGTTCATTCACCAAAGTTGTTAGAGTGGAAGAGGTGAGAAAAACCCATTGAAGCACAAGACCCATAGATGGCCACTTAAAAAGTTATAATCTATCTGATTCTTAAATTTGTAACAGAATGAATATTTAACTTGAATGGAAATTTGTAAAAGATTACACATATTGATATAGTTGTGAGCAAGTAGTCCCATAATTTGGTTTCAGAAGTCTGTTTCAGTAAATAATTTGGACTCTGAAAACATAATCTTTAAATTGGCTGAGAATACTTTTCATGTCCTTTACTAAAACCACCTTAATTGTTTTGAGGAGCTGTACCCATGTATAAAACACCTGACTGCCTGTTTGGCTTAAATAATGTCCATTATAAACTCTAACCCTATCAGGTGTTTGCTGTTGAATGCAGTATCAAGGTATTTGTTTTGTTGACGATTATTTTGATTGCTGAAACTCCTTTGTTTTGAATCAGAAGGAATATTTGTTCATTGCCCCAGAATTTTGTTTGTGTGTGTGTATTTTCCATTTCTTTTCCTGTGAGAACTGAAGCTGTTTCTGTGAGAAGCTCAAGAGTAAATGAATTTAAGATAAGAAATCAGATAAACTATCCATCTAATTGGACTTTATTAATATATGGCATCACGTACAAGGAGTTCTCTCTGAATTTCACTACCTCTAAGGGTATGGAATGTTTATGAACGGTCTTGCAATTGTGGTCTCACAATTGGGTCAAGTTTTAAAGATTCATTTTCAAACACTCAGATGCTTGATCATTATAATTGCATTCCATATCTCTGAAGAGTGCCAGATTCATAATAGAACAGGGGAAGTGTGGCTAGAGGCATGCTCTAAAAAAACAATGGAAGAAAGCCCAGAAACAATGTCTTTTCATGCTGCCTGCTCAGCCTGACTGCTATGTAATCAGGAGCACAACAAACTTGCAAGAGGAATTCAAAAATTGACTGGATACCTAGAAACTAAAAAGGCCATTAAGGAAGGTGGGCTTGTCAAATGAGATTTTTCTTTTTCATCTAGAGAACATTTATAATTTTCCCTTGTCCAGATAACACAAAGGCCCCCAGTTCTTCTTCATACATATATTCTACATTTAAAAGAAAATTACTTCACCCTTTAGAATTTCACCCTTCATGTTGTAAATCACAGTGACTGGAGAGGCGTCTGGATCCTCTTTGCATGCCCAGACTAGATTTTATCAGGAAATGTTTCATCACATTCTTTTCCTGTCATTAAGTCAATTATCATGTATATTTATGCATTCCTTTGTATGAAAGTGCAGTTTGGGTCTGAAAAGAGCCTGTACAAAAGGGCATTTTTAATTAGACAGTCTACATCTCCAGACTCATAATAAAATTATATATACCTATCCTGGACACGCTCACAAAATCGAGTGTCTACTGCTGAGCAATGCTTAGCTAATAGAGCTGGTGAGCAGTCAGCCACATTCCATTCGACCTCACACATCACCAGCTAAATATCCAGCTGAGCTCAGATCTCAAAGGTTATTATTGGTAATGATGTTTAAAGCAAAAATTGTTTTAGCATAGCACCCTGAGCTTCTAATTTGACAGAGCAATCTTGCTGTGACTCGTAAACTTTGCACTTAACATGCTAGGTAGTTAATACATAAATTATGTATGTGTTGGGCTTAGTGCCTTGAATTGTGTCCAGTCTATGAGCATTCCTAAATTCCCAGCCAAAAGAAAAAGAAAATTTGTTCTCCTCTTGAATCCAGGTGAAAAACTCTTTGGATTTTATCACTTCTAGTTTGTTTTGTTTTGTTTTGTTTTGTTTTGTTTGTCTTTTTTTGGTTGTTGATAAATTTATTAGGGTGACATTGATCAGCAAAAATAACATATGTTTCAGGTGTGCAATTCTACAATACATTATTCATGTGTTGCATTGCATGCTCACCACCTAGAGTCAATCCTCTTTCCATCACCATGTATTTGATGCTCTCCCTCCTCCACCACCCTCCTCCCCCACCCTCCTCCCCCTTACCCTCAGGTAACCACTAAACTATCAACATTGTCCATGAGTTTTTGTTTCTTTGCTACTTTCAGTTTTATACTCCACATGTAAGTGAAGTCATATGGTTCTTGATTTTTTTCTGTCTGACTTATTTCACATAACATGATGATATCAAAGTATTTCCCTGTTACCATAAATGGTCATATTTCACCTTTTCTCATAGCTATTTAATATTCCATTGTGTAAATGTACCACAACTTCTTTAGCCAGTCAACTATCAAAGGACACTTTGGCTTTTTCCATGCTTTAGCCACTGTGAACACTGCTGTGATGAATATTGGGGTACATCTATCTTTGCACAACCACCATGGAATACATATGGAAGTTCCTCAAAAAATTAAACATAGAATAACCATATGGCCCAGCAAATGCCTCTTCTATGGTTTTTATGGAGGGTAGTTTTATTCTTCTAGACAAAAAAAAAAACAAAAAAAACAAAAAAAAAAAACAACCCAAAACTTTCTTTAAGAAGTATCTGGACCCTTCTGAAGGAGTTCAACTACTTCTGATGAAACTGAAAATGCCTGTTCAACTCTTCCCCTGGCAGCTGGGGTGTAGATACACCAAGATCCATCCACACCATGAGTGCCCCACCAGTAAATGTTCCTTTGAACCAGCAGCTGATGACATAAAGGAGCAGGACCCATGGCAGAAGTGGGGGATGTGGGAAGGGGCAAGCAGTTGCTGCAGCTACATCTGGTGTCAAAAGTAGAGGCTTTGTGCGGTGTCCTGCAGGGTCTGGTAGAAGGAACGCCCTTTTTAAAGTAGTTAAAATATTGTTATGTTACAGAATTACATGCTTATGACTTTTAAATAAAGATTTGGTATAGATTACAAGTGCATAAAAAAATGGCATTACTTCTCCCGGACCCTGCATGACGGAGATAGAAGCAATGCAAGCAAGCCAGTGTCTGTGCCCAGCAGACACTGAGGCAGCTCTGAGGTTTTCACTGGTTGGAGGAAAAACTTTTCTACCAATCTAGGTCCCACTGGTGGTAGTAGTCAGGGTGGGTGGAATGCGGGATGACTTGTGAATTACCTGAAAATAGACTGATTAACAGCAGAAAATTTTATTATGCATGCACAATTTTCTCTCACATACTTCTCTAAATGTGGTCCTATAGTGTCTAAATAAGGTCCATACTGCCAAATGAATGACCATGTTGAGAATGTCTAAACGTGCTGTTTTGTGTAGGAAGCTTCTTGCAGGAGCCGTGGAAGTAAGCACAGTCTGAAAATCAGCTGCCAGATTTCTAACCGGGTAATGTATGCTGCATAGACTGAAAAAGCTTCTGAAATGTTTCTTAAATATCTAAAATGTCACTCAAGTTCAGACCTACAGAATTTGTGCTCAATCTCGCAGCCATTCATTTCTGCTATGTGGAGTTTTGAAATGTGCCCAAGACCTTCAGGCCTTAGAGTAGCGTACCTCCCCGGGTATGTAGGGGAACCCGGAAATCAGTCTGAGTACATCAATCTGATCTGTCATGCCACCAGCTTGTTAACCAAATCAGCAAACTGCCTAGAATTCCAGCAACAAATGGAAATATGCATTTAACATTACCTCAAGTAAAGAAACTTCTTGGAAGAATGTCTGGAATTGTTGGTGCCACAGTATTTGTCTTTCTTTGTTGTTGGAAGCAGATGTTCACCACGGCACCCTTCACAGTGAGCGGCCAAGCCAGCTTGCCTGCCACTATTTTATAGCATAGTCTTAGTGGTTTCTTGGCATATTTGTCCTGATTCTACAACCAACAGCTTCCCCTATCTACTCATTATTATTCCTTTGTCTCTTTCTGGGAAATGCATTTATCTTTTCTTTTTGTCCAAATAGGATGTATTCTTTCCCCACCTGCCTTTGCTCAGTCACATAAACTGTAATTGATTGTGACCATTATTGTGAGCCTAACTTATGCTCCTAAAGTCATTTCTATTTTCCTGGTCTTTCTGCTACAAGTTTAAAGAGTTAATTCTCATATAAAAATGTAAGATTTTTCAACTTTTTTTATTAATAGGTGAATTACCATACACATGACTATCAAACACTGCCTAACATTATACTTGAGAAATCACAACGGCTAGTTGCTAAGCAAAATATTTTGGGCAACTCTAGATTTGTGTTAACTCTATCCAAGTAAGTACCTGAGTGTCTTCTTTAACTAACCAAGAACTCATAAAACAATGAACAGTTAGATCTGGATTTTGAAATTCTCGAAATAATGATTTTCAAATTCAAGTTCTAAAAGTACAAGGAATTCTGCAGAAGTATCATAGAGAAAATAAATTATAAAACCAGGGCTCAGGCTGTATACCGCTCCCCAACACACACACACACACACACACACACACACACACACACACACTCCCCTTGCAAACAGAGTAGATCTAGGATTACTGGTCTTCGGCTTATAACATCTATATAAATGATTTACCTGTTGTAAACATTAACCTAAAAGTTTAGATTGTTGAGGTACAATCTCCTCATTGTTCTGCCAAGATAAATAAGTCCCACAGTGCTTATATGGTTTAACCAAGGCATTGGTTTCCTGTCTCCTGCTCAAGTAACTTCTCCAATCACCTAATTTCTTCTTTGATTATTTTTATTTGTTTATGAAATATAACATGGTCTTTAAGATTTTTTTAAGTCTATAATTATTTCAATTTTTAGGTTTAAATTTTATATTTAAGTAAAATATTTACGTATTTAACTTACAGTTATAGCTATAAAAGAAGGCAGTTTTAGTTTCATGACACAACCAGAAAGCTCTTTGTCACTTCCCTTCAGCACCTAAAACCATCAACAGGAAGTATGCTAAAAAGGCATGTTTATGTATCCCAGTTTGGCCTTATCAAAATTACAATGCATTTCTCTCATTTTATATGCAGATCAGAGAACTGTAAAATACAGGACAAAGAAAAATTATATGCAAATATAGCAGAGATTTATTCTACTTTTCAAAACAATTTACTATGCCTCTTTGGCCATTTTGCAAATTTTATCCATATGCTCCTCAAGTCTGTTAATAAAATATATTTGACAAACCTAAAAAGTTTAAGTATTCTAGAAGTATTTATGGTATGCACTTTAAAAGGTATTTTTTGGAGCTGTTAAGTATAGCACCAAAAAAGGATTAGAATCCCACTATTCTATCTAAATGGATAGGTTTACCTTGCATTAATAGTTTCAAAACTGGCTTTTCCTGGACAATTCAGTATAAAATACTTGAGTAAGAAATATAGACGACTCTGAAGTTCTTCAAAGATGTGATGTGATTCGGACCTGGAGACTCTCATTTTAGCCAGGTCTCTATTGTTCCTTTAGACAGACTCTTCTATTTTGATTTCTTCATTTAGAGAGCAATATTAACTAACATCATAAGACTTCTATGAACAAAAATATTATAACTGGTAGTAGAAATTTTTATAAAGCAAGATGCAGCTATGAAATTCGAATCACGATGACTATAATGACAACTATATTCATGGGTGGTTAGGATCAAATAAAGAAAAAAAAAAGAAAGAAACATACTATATCCTCTATATTTTGAGAATGGATTTTCTAAAGTAAGCAATATGTATATACTCACACACTTATGTGTACATATATGTATTGTTATACATACATACATACATACACAAAAGCTTTATAACCAGACAGACATGAGTTTCAAACTTAGTTGCATAACTCAGAAGCTATAAGATCTTAATCAAGTTATTGAACTTCTCTCAGCCTCATTTTTTGAAATGAAGTTTATAAAAATCACTCAATTGCTGTAAAGGTTAAATTAAATTGGATGAGAAAAATTATATATACTTATGCATCTGGCACATAGTAAAACACACTGCTTTTCTAAACACATCAAAAATATGTAACATCATATATTAGTAAGTTTTCAGATCTTGCAGAAAAGCTTCCATAATTGCAACAAGCTCCACAGGTCTTACCAAGCTTAGCTCTTAAAGATGTAATATTTTGATACAAATCTTGACTTTCATATGCTTGTTTTTCAGGTGTGTGCTTTGGCTTAGTACAGACTCATAAAAATGGACTGAATAAGAATGAGCCATAACAATTTACCTGTAGGCAGATCTGATCCAAGAAGACCATGTTTGAACACACGGCAATTCTTAATACATGTGTATTAAATCATGAATAAATGAATCTGATGGCAGGAACAGTATCCTATAAACCGAAGTTAAATAGAGAAACATCACAGTTTATGATATAGTGAATGTTATTATTGTTACCCTTGTTTCTTAAAGTAGCGTAGTCCTTCACCTAAAAATTTCTATGCCATCTTTTTCTTAAAGATTTTTATTAAAATATAGCTAACATCCAATGTTATATTAGTTGTAGGTACACACCATAGTTATTCGACATTTACATGTCTAAAAAAGTGATCACCATGATAAGTCCAGCAACCATCTCACACCTTACCACGCTGTCATAATATATTATTGACTATAGTCCCCATGCTGTACATTACTTGTTTTACACCTGGAAATTTGAACATCTTGTTCTCCTTTACCTTTTCCCCCTTGTTTTAATTTTTCAATTACAGTTGACATTCAATATTATTTTATATTAATCTCAGGTGTACAGCATAGTGACTAGACATTTATATAACTTAAAAAGTGACTCCCGTGACTAGTCGAGTACCCACCTGGCAGTATACACTATTATTACCATATCATTGACTGTATTTCCTATATTTTACTTTACATTACCATAAATATTTTGTAACTATCAATTTGCACTTTCATCTTTTTTTACCCTGCCCCCCAAACTCCCTCCCATCTATCACTCTAATAAATTGAGTACCCATCTAACACCGTACACAGTTATTACAATATTATTAACTATATTCCTTATGCTATACCCTGCACTCCTGTGACTATTGTGTAACAACCAAGTTGTACTTCTTAATTCCTTCTCCTTTTTCAACCACCCCCTAGCACCCCTCCCATCTGGTAACTATCAAAATGTGGTCTGTATCTATAAGTTTGTTTTCGTTTTGTTTATTTTGTGTTTTAGAGTCTACACATAAGTGAAATTAGTCGTATCTGTCTTTCTCTGTCTGACATACTCCACTCAGCACAATACCCTCCAGGTCCGTCCACGCTGCTGTAGATGGCTAGAACCCATTCATTTCCACGACAAGCATATTTCATTGTATATATGTGCCACCAGTTCTTTATCCATTCATCCATTGATGGACACCAAGCTTGCCTCCACATCTTGGCCACCATAAACAATACTGCAATAAACGAATGGATGCATGCCTCCTCATGAAACGAGTTCCAGGTTTCTTTGGATAAATACCCAGAAGTGGGATTATTGGATTCTTCTTTATCTTTTGTTACAGCCTTCGTTTTAAAGTCTATTTTGTCTGATGTAAGTATTGCTATCCCAGCTTTTTGTTGTTGTTTTTTTAATTTTCATGAAATATCTTTTTCCATCCCTTTACTTTCGGTTTGTGTGTGACTTTCAATGTGGAATTGTACACCTGGAACCTATGTAACTCTTGACAGTCAATGTCACCCCAATAAATCTAACAATAAAAATATTTTTATTAAAAAATAATAATAAAATAAAGTGAGTCTCTTGTAGGCAGCATATGTGAGGGTTATTTTTTTATTCATTCAGTCACCCTATTTTTTCATTGGAACATTTAATCCATTTACATTTAAAGTAATTGTTGATTGATATGTAGTTATTGTCATTTTATTATTCATGCTTATGATCTGAGTTTTTTTTTTTTTTTTTTTCATTTTAATGAAGTCCCTCTAACATTCTTTATAATACTGGAGACCACATGGCCACTAGCTGCAGCCCCATCTTAAATGCCTACTGTCATTGCCCTGTGTCTCCTTCTCATTTTGTTGCTTCATCCCTCAGGTCAAAAGGGAAATAATTCTTATTTCTCCCTGTCTCCAATTTGGAGTTCCAAGTATACTTTGCACATAAAATTGACCAAATTTTTATGTTAATTGGAGCTAAAGAAATTAGAAAAGGCATTTGCTTCTCACCAAAGTCAGGCTTTGAAAATTGCTGTCTCACTGCACACTCAAGGGATTCAGCTTCTTGACCAAACCTGAGCAGTGCTGTCTGCTCCAGGCCAGATCGAGCTCCATTCTGTGGGTCAATGCGTCGCATGGCCCAGCAGTAGAGGTGGGAAGCTTGAAGGGAACATGATATTAAAGGGGAAATTAAAGTGTGTTGGTTTAATATCTTCAGAATACTACCACCAGATATGTGCCTAAAAACCTTCCTTTGGCTTATAAACAAGTATAAGTAAATACTACTCACTTCCCTCTCCCTGAGGCTGTTCTTCCTTTGAGCCTGAAACTTGAGTCCTGTATTTGGTCACAGATTTTCTTGCTATATTTTTTATTATAGCTCTTTTTAATTTTTGCAGCTAGAGTAGGAGAGACTCAAGCTTGTCATCATTTTACATCTTGAAAAAAATAGATTATTGTAACAAGGTTCTTTTATTCAGGATGAGAGCTGAGTTAGATGCCTACTTTAATGAGTCATACACGAATGAGAAATTTAATACTACAGATGCAAATATTTTCATTACATAAAAAAAAGACGTATTTTCCTTACAGAATTGCAGCTTACAGATTTAGAGAGTGATAAAAGAACTACTGGTATTATTTACATCAGTGACACAGATATTCTAGCTTTAAAATGTAGAATTCATAATTATTATCAGTCTGACTTCTCTATCTGAATGTTTGCATGAGTTATATGTATCTGTGTGCTGTAAGCCATCAGCCAACATGTCTTACTGCTGGTTCTTTTAATATAAGTCAGAAAATCACCCACAAGCTTGTACAAATTAACAAGTAAAACAATAAAACTCTAATAGATTAGCAAATAAGAAACATGATCAGACATTTCATACAAAAGAGAAAACAACTAGTAAACATACAGGTAAATATTTTTTCATACTGAATAAGAGCAAACAAAAAGACTCATGATACACTATTAGTGATCATTAAATTAAGGAAAAAGTGATAAAGCCCAATTGTTATAAAGTTGAATGAAAGTAGCACATGTATACAAGGTCTGACAATTATATTAATGAACTTGCCACTGTGTGCTTACATTGGCAGCACCATACAAACAACCCCATGTGGTTTCATAATCTTGGTATATCTGTCTCACAGCTGTGTTTGTGTCAACATGTGGCGATGACTTGGTAAGTGGCATTCATTATTGTTGTTGCGTGTTTTTGTGTGCCATTGTGAGAATGTCAGAGCTTAAATTAGAGCACTGAACAAACATTAAATTTCATGTTAAACTTGCCAAGAGGGGAAGTGAAATCAGGAACATGTTAGGCCAAGTTTATGGGGATAATGCCCTGAAGAAAATGGCAGTGTACAAATGGATTAAATGTTTTTCTGAGGGGAGAGAAAGCAACACTGCTGAAAGAGACCAGTAATGAGCAGAACTGACCAAAACATTGCAAAATTTAATCGAATTGTGTGTCAAAATTGTCAGCTGACTATGAGAAGCATTAGCAGACCAAGTTAATATTGATAAGAGAAACAGTTAGGAAAATCTTCACTGAAAATCTTGGCACGAGAAAGGTGTGTGCAAAAATGGTCCCAAAAAGGCTCACTGATGAACAAAAGCAAAGGAGAGTCAAAGTCTGCCAAGTTCTTCTGGAGAAGCAAGACAATGTTTTGGGCCATGTTATCACTGGTGATGAAACATGGGTGTACCGATACAACCCTAAAACAAAGTGTGAAAGTGCACAATGGAAGTCAGGCAATTCTCTGCAACCAAAATTCCATCAGTCCAAATTAAAAGTCAAAATGATGTTGCTAACCTTTTATGATATCAGAGGGAGACTTCATTATGAATTTGTACCAAATGGACAAACAGTCAACCAAGTGTACTATTTAGAAGTGCTGAAAAGCCTGTGTGAAAAAGGCAAAAATGGTCTGTTACTTTTCGCCAACAACTCATGGCTCTTGCATCACAATAATGCGCCACCTCACGTGGCACTGTCTGTGAGGGAGTTTTTAGCCAGTAAACAAATAACTGTATTGGAACACCCTCCCTACTCACCTGATCTGGCCCCCAGTGACTTTTTTCTTTACCCAAAGATAAGGGAAATATTGAAAGAACGACATTCTGATGACATTCAGGACATCAAGTGTAATATAATGATAGCTCTGATGGCCATTCCAGAAAAAGAGTTCCAAAATTGCTTTGAAGGGTGGACTAGGCACTGGCATCAGTGCATAGCTTCTCAAGGGGAGTACTTCAAAGGGAACAATAGTGATATTCAGCAGTGAGGTATGTAGCACTTTTTCTAGGATGAGTTCACAAACTTATGTTATTGATAGCATTATAAATCAATATAACAGCTTTAGAAAACAATTTGGAAATACTCTTTGAGGCCATATTATATTCATGCACTTGGGCCAAGTAATTCTAACCCTTGGATTTTATCTTAATGAAATTAGCCAAAATCAGAAAATAATTCGGCTACTACAGTAATATTATAGAATTGGTAACCTTTTTCTGCAAAGGGCCAGATAGTAAACATTTTAGGCTTTGTTGGTCGTATGGTTCCTACTCAACTCTAACATTAGAATGCTAAAGCAACAATAGATGATATGTCAATGAATATGTGTGGCTGTGTTCTAATGGAACTTCATTTACAAAGATAAGTGGTGCAATGGATTTGGCCCGTGGATGAAACACAGCTTCAGAGTATTGTTTATTAATGGCAAATAAAATCTAAACACAACCTCAATAATTAGAATATAGTTTCACAAAATATGATTATGAACTCAATGGTTTATTGTATAGCCATTAAGGTAAGAACAATTATAAAAATTGTAGCAGCACAGGAAATGTTAAGTAAAAAAGAGAATTCAAAATTATGAATATAAGATTATAAACATAACATTCTACCTGTAGAAAGACAAAGGCTGACAGGGAATTTATAACAAATGCAAATAATTGTTTGCCATGATGGATGAGACGTCAAGCTTATTATTTCCACCATTGGTATTAAAATTTTACTTGCGAGATAATACAAACTTTAAATACACAACTACATTGCATTACTCTCATCACACAGCTTCTGCCATAGGAATACATTGCAGGTATTTTGGTAGTTCTAAGGTGATCGTGTGTAGTTTAATAATAACCATAGATGAATTCCTAACCCTGGTCCATCAAGTCTCAATGCAAATTGGCTACATTGGCCACAAATAATCAGTTGAAAAAATTTTTCATGATTTAAACATAACCATATGCACATTCATAAAACCACCTCAAAGGGCCTATCAAGCTAATGGTAGATTAACAGCCTGGTCATCATAGAGGATGTTGGCCCTCATATTTTAGATATACTCCTTGTTGCAGCATTCCAAAGGCATTTCTTAAACCAAATCTTATATTCATCAATAATTGAGCATGGCTTAAAATCACAATCAAAAAGTTTTTATACTGCTGTATACTACTTAATGCTTATTTATATATGCTATCTCTTTTGGTCTACAGAACTCATTGTAAAAGGATATTGGAAAATTTTAATATAATTCTTGATCTATTATGACACATTAAAATTACACATAGCTGCTCTATAGTCTGATGGTTAACAGCATGGATCTAGAAACAGACTGCCTAGGTTCAAATTCCAACTCCTTGACTTACTAGATGTATCAACTTAGCCAAACTTATTAACTTTCCTATGCCTCAGTTGCCCTATTTGTAAGTGGGTATATAATAGCAAATCTTACCTCCTAGAATTGTTCTAAAGATTAAATAAATTACTACATGTATATTGCTTAGAATATAGTTGAGTATACTCAGTAATACTGAGGACACCATATTTGTGAATACTCATCTATTATTGTCTAGAGGAAAAATATTCCACTGATATTTTATTTCAAATCACCATTGTTTATAAAATTTCATCTCACCACTCTACACTATTTTCTCCTCAGGTAGTGTATACAAAATTAATTGAACTTCCTAAGCAGACAATGGTTCAGTACCACACTTCATAAATCTATAGTACTGGAAGAAGTAGAATGAAAAAAATAACATATTTACTCTGATAATAATGTTAATTTTACTTTTATTACACAAACACTGTTTACTATCTAAAAACAATATTGACAATCACCCCCAATCAATTTCCACAAACTGCTAATAAGGCATATAAAAAGTCATCTTGGACTTCCAGTGAGCTACATGGAAGACAGTAGGTGTTCTCTAGGTTGCTTCGAGGAAGCAAGCAATAATTTGTCTTAGGATTTTTGTTCTCAGATGAAAACAAGGATCCAACAGAGCAACACCATGAATGTTGTATTTTTTATTGTGTCACCACTAGCATTCATATGATTTTCCATAGTGCTGTCAACACCCTACTTTTACTATCCAAGTGTTAACAAATTGAGCAAGTTTTAAGGTACCAGTCATGCACTGGAGACAATTTTTAAAAGTTCTAAAAAGTAAATTATATATATATATATATACACACACACACATACACACACACACATACACACTTATGTATATTATAAATAAATAAATATATATATACACACACACACACACACATATATATATGGGTGATCACATGTTTTATTTTGAGACCATTTGTCATTGTAAATATATTTTTCCTACTTGTGCTAACTACTACTTTGGCAAATATTTTGGGAATAGCTCTTAATTGGCCTGAGAACCAAAAGGACCTGATTTACCATCCTAAGTCATAAAGAGAGCCCAATTATTAAGTTCCTACATTGATCTTAACCAAAGGGAGAGTTTGATCTAGATGAAGGGTTATATCATGATTTGAGCAACATGAGAAAAGAAATTAGTCCACTGAACTGAGTATGGACTAATCTCTGCTAAAGTTATCAATAGATTTTAAGGTAGTAAAGATGGTTATATTACTGGAAGGAAATAAGTTATTGGATAATATATCAAAGAATTCATCAGAAAATGTAAAATTATTTTTTTCAGTTCCAAAATATATTTGTCAGTTCAATTCAACCAAATTCATCATTATCTAAGATATGTAACACTTAGAACTTTTTTTGCTATATTCTAAATCTTCACATTGTATTTCACATAATACAGGTTTAACATAATGTATTGAGAAATAATTAAATGCCTTAAAAATAACATCAGCGTTACCATATTGCTTTTCAAATTAATATAGTGTTACATGTTATATGATATATTATAGCCATCTCTTCTGAATTAATTGGAATTACAAGCACTCAGCTTTAGAATCATCATTACAAAAGAATCTGTCAAATAATATGAAGGAACAGAGCCAGGCATGCAGCTAGATCTTATAAAGCTTCCAATTTTCACCTCTGTAAATCATAATTTCAGTGTTTGCAACATTTTGAGTGCAGACACCACAGGCAGTAATAACTGGCTTAAATGCCTACATGGTACAGCTGTTTGCAACAATACCTCCATTCATAACTCTCAAAAAATAAAATGACAGCTACAAGTACTTTGAAAGAATATATGCTCTTCTTTACATTGTCCCATAGGTTAACGCCCAGGGTGCTCTCAGCTCCACATAACAGTAACTGTAAATGAAAGCATTACACTCAAAGTTATTACACAAGGCCACAGGCAACTACAAACATCTTTGTGTTTTGTCAGTGGGGAATCTATATTTGAACTGCACTGTGAAATCGTTCTTTGTGATATGATGAATTTGTTCATATTAGCATAAAAACCTCAGAATATCTTATCTGGTTGTTGGTCACACTATAGGGAAAAAAAGAGAAAAAGAGTCTCTCTTCTCCAACTTTCGGCTATGCTGATCTCCACTTGTATATCAGAGACAGGCTTTTTCTGTGCATGTGTTAGTCAAAATGATGTCCATCAGCCCCAGATGCTCTGCTTAGCAATCGCCATGGACTTAGATGCCCCCACTAGGCAAAGATCTCTTTCAATCTCAGAAAAGACAATAATTTATCTTTCAGAGTCACATTCCTGAATCAATCTCTTACACTCCGATAGAAGGATTGATCACATGCTCACCCACAAAGTGGGACAGGCCATTCTGACTGACATCGCCACTTGGACCACTAAGAGTGGGGAGGAATAGAGTAGGATGGGAAATGATGCTGAGCAGACAAGAACTACAGCTCCCACCAAACCTTGATGACCTTCTACCCTCCTGATGAAACAACAGGTCTTAGGAAAAAGACATCCTCACTGTAAGAAAGATCATCCAAATAGAGGTCCACAGATGCTACACTTCTGTGCAAGTTATCATTTGGGAAAAACTTTAAACCAATGTCAGCACTGACAGATCATTTTACATCTGAACCGATACATGAGTGGTCATTTGTATGTTATATTTTCTATGTGGATGAGTGACATTTGACATTTTGTGAAAATTCCTAAATAATGTGACTAATATAAAGTCATGAATGTGAGAATATAATGCTTAAGTAGAAAATAAATCAGGTGGATCTTGATGTTTTACACCCAAAGTTTGATGGGGAAAGTCTCTTAAATTAGATTTTATAATGTGGAAAATAAACTCCCCACCCAATGAAACTTTATGACTTGCAAGAATGAATAAGGAATCCCACATTATTTTACATCATCAATTTGCAATCATCTTTGCTTTCAATTACGAAGCTTATAGAATATGGTTTTTTAGTATCAGTAGTCACCCTTGCTACTCCTCTTACAATAGCATAATCCTTTAGATTCAAAACCAAAAGCCATTCCTACGTTTGAAGTGGGTGACTAGCCTTTATCATAGTTTAAAGCTTCTTTGGATAAACAATTATTATTTATGGGCTTTCCAAATTCATATAAAAATGGACAGTAGGAAAGCAATGTGATAATATCATTGGGACTAATTCAGTTCCAACTGAATGGAAATGAAAAAAGACATGGTTTATACACTAGCTTTTTCTCTAAATTTTTGACAAAATTGTTGAACTAGGATTTACTCACAAGTGGGAATATTTACAATGAACTCTGATACTCAGGATAATAGCTCTTCAAGATGCCAAAACAGGATTTCTTATTTTTGAGGAGGAAAAATAGAAATTCCTGACCCATTGGAATTTATATATTCTGCCTGCCATGTAGCCTTTATGTCATTGTGGAGAATTGTGTAGGAAGGTAAAAAATGGTTAGAAACCAGAAAAATAACTAGAAAATTCATGAAAGATAAAACACTGACCATAAATTAAAATTGCTATTATTACACATTCTATATGAGGGGAAAAAAATAGCTGGGTTAAAAATTAAAACAGAGTATAATTTAGTAAATTTCTGAATATAACAATTTTAGAAATAGGTAAGAACTTTTACTAAACTCACCAACCAGTTATGAAAGGCATTTCTTCAGCAGACTCCCAACCAATAAGGTATGTATGATATATATCACAGCCTTTCTAATTCACTTCATGAAATCCTTACAGTATTTCTTACCATGTCTGAGATATGACAGTAAACTCTTTCTACGGACATTAGTTCTATTTTCACTACACAAGATAAGAGGACTCACACAATTGTTTTCAACCATTTGTTTCTTTACTGAAATCCAGCTAAAATTGGAAGGTAGTTATTTATCTTTTGACTGAAGTTGATCCCCCACCCCATAAATCCCTTCTTGGTTATTGGTATTATCATTTCACTGAACTTTCCTTACTTTATAATATAAAGTTTTTCTTCCTCTCAGCTCTCTCAGGTACAGAAGTTTTAAACAACATGTGTTTAGTACTGTTCTCAGAATATTAACCTAGTATTGCCTTACAAATACATTTTTATTAATATTTCCATAAACCTTTATTTACATTGAAACAGAAATCTAGAATTCCATTTGCCATATAATCTCTTCACTACTCTAGAAAACAAGCCTTCTAGCCAAGTCTCAATCAAAAAGTCTCAAAATTTTGATGTGATTAATGATTGTTAACTTCTTTAATCTTAGTAGTCCATCTAAACAAGTAAGTGTACTTTCACTGTTGTATGCTTTATTCACCAGAAAACTGAATTAACATATAACTAGAACAGGATATTAAAATTTATAATGGCTAACACTTAAAGAAAATGTTCTTTAATTGCACAACATTTTGATCTTTGATTTTAGCTTATCTAGAGATGTGTTGTCAGAGTGGTTGGACCATGCCATGAAGAAAGTGTACAAAATGCTATGACTCAGTTTCACTACGTGATAGCAGGCCCATTCCACCCCTGTCACACAGAGGTCAACTGACTAAGTAAAATATTATCTTCCATGCCTGGGCTATAAAAGATTCCAATCTGTCTGAGCATGTCTAAGAAACTGAAAGTGTAGATATGATGATTTAGAAGCCTCTTGCTAAAGCTACATCAGTTCGAGACCCATCTTACTGAGTATAACACAAAACAGAAAGAGTAACTTCTCTTTTTGGATCTTCTTCACTATCAAACACCATCTACATCTGGCATTCTAAAAGATATCAGTTCTGAAACCTGGTGGACCAGCTGCCTGGACATACGGTGCCATCCAAGCAACAGGAAAGATTGTCATGCCTGATGGAATGGCTGCTCCTAAAAATCCCAGTCTGGTCTTATGCCAAATATTGTTGTATCTCTCCAAAGTAACTGAGAATTGTTTTTCTCCTGGCCCCTGAGACCATGTAATT
This sequence comes from Lyroderma lyra, assembly GCA_004026885.1. Lineage (NCBI taxonomy): Eukaryota > Metazoa > Chordata > Mammalia > Chiroptera > Megadermatidae > Lyroderma > Lyroderma lyra. Next base: position 316,971 of record PVJL010000214.1, on the reverse strand, counting down.
CATTAGATTTTCCTCTTCTCATTGGCTGCTAGAGCCAACTTCTCTTTCTAGCACTATTATAGACCAGATATCATGAAACCTGCCAAGAAAAATGGCTAAAATGTTGAACAGAGAAGAAAACAGATCTTAAACTGCATTGCTGAACTAGCATAAATGAAAATGATCCTCACAGGACAAAATTAAAGTCACAGCAGAAACCCAGAAGTTAAGCAATTGCCAATACCAGCTTTCCCTCTGAGGACTTATGCTAAGCGCTAAAGCCAGTCCTTGAGTTTTGGTCATAACAGCTGTATGATGTGTGGAGGACTGAAGATAAAAATGCATCCAAAGTTGGAAAGAGCTATACACCCTCAGCCTTAGGACAATTGAAAGATAAACACACCTCAGAGAAATTGGCACCACAGAAATTTGCCTGTCTCCACCTTGTAGCAAAATAGGAATAAAAAGAAAATATCTTGAGAACTTACACCACTGAAGTGTAAACTCACCTAAATATGTGATTCTGAACACTTAGCAGAGAATTTTATTTAAAGTGGCCCAGTTGAAGGGTGTATATTTCCAAGATATCTAAAAAAGGCAAATGCAAACTCTCTTTGGATGAACATTACTTCAATCTACATTAATGAATTTATATAATTAAAAAGAATATGAGCTTCCAGTAAAGAGAGTCACAAAATACCCATGTAAACAATGAAACTTAAGGTAGAATCAGCCAAAAAATCAGACAGCAGACACTAGCCACAAAGACATCAGATATTGGAATTTTTGGATTCAAAATATAACATAATTATGTTTGTAATCTTAAAGAAATAAGAGAAGAACTCGAATATAGGAGCCAGGAACACTATACTATAAAAAATATAAAGTATATATTTTTAAAGAATCAAATAGAAGTTAGAGAATAAAAATTCAATGAACAGAATAAATATACTAGATAAAGCTGAAGAGAGAATTAATATACTGGAAGATAGATCAAAAGAAACTATCCTGAATTCAGCTAATGTAGTAACCAATGAAAAATTCAAAATTTAAAAGATGCAGAATAAAGAAAGAATATCTACCACATTTTCAACCAGAGTTACAAAAAACAAACAAACCAGAAACTAGTTGAAGAGGCAATATTAAAAATATAATGACAGTTAATGGAAGAGAACTTTCTAAATGGTAAGACCCATGGGCAGAGTGCACTGTGCCATTTTAGCCAATGGATTCATTGAGTAGCACCAGGATGATAAAGGCCAGACTCATTTGAAGTTACCTGCAAAAAAAAAGGAGCAGACACTTAATCAATGGCCAGACTGGCCCCAAAGGACTTTGCAAAATACCCAGCAGGGCAACAGGTATAAATGCCATGAGGCAGAAAAGAGAGTCTTAGTGGCTTCAGAGGTCACACCTATGCCGTATAGGAGACTCAGAAAAACCCTGGAGTAAGTCTGCCAAGACCTCAGAAAGGACATGATGAGACTGAATGTCTTCAATTTTACTGCTAGGAGCTTAGAAGTCAAATTATAGACATAGCAATCCAAAAATACCTTGATTATACCTTCCAAGGGGTAAGAAAAATAGAAAGTGGAGAAATGCTTAACATCTTTTCTCTCACTTTTTTGTCTACTTTTTACTATTCCCTGGGCCTAAAACTCTCCTTCTCTCCCGAATAACCTAGTTCCTCCTATTACCCACTCCTTTCTACCCCTTCTATTTTTGCCCAGAGCATCATATACCCATCACAGCACTTAGTCTACTCTTCAGAATCTTTATCTTCTCATAATCTGTTTAACTGTCTGTCCCCTCCTCTGCTAACTTCAAGCTGTATGTTCCTATAAATACAGACCTTACGTGAAAGTTTTTGTGTCTTTAGACTCTGTTAGAATCTAGCCCTGTATATAGTTCAGTATGTTTAACAACGTTTTTATGTTATATATTACACCCTATTGTGTTAAAAAAAAAAGAGGCTGACCTTTACTCTTTGGACTGTAAATGAAATATAAAGAGAATTACATTTAATTGAAAGTAAAAGACAGACAGAGCTAAAAGAATGAAGCTAAGAGAAATAAGTTTTAACATTTCTTATACTTCTCTCTCTATTTTGACTACAATGATTTTGCTAAGAATTCATTTTGCTTCCAAAATTGTTGAAAATGTTTAGCATCCCCTATTTTTTAAACTCCCTGAATGTTATAAAACTTTTTTTCAAACTTTTTTCCCCCTGAGCCTCCTAAGACTCCACAGCCAGATGTGTTTTGCCTGCATGGAATCAAATGGTATTAATGACTCCCCATCAGCTGGTGCTATCATTCTACCCACATATTTTTTCTAAATTAACACTTCACCAGATTCCTCATCAATTATAGCAGGAGGTTCTGGGAAAGCTGGTGCTCTTCTGGTATGTGACATGAATCCTAAGAACAGAGTTAGAAAAGAAAATATGAACATAAAGATTATTATTTCCCACAACAATAAGCCTTAAGTCATGCCCTAAGAAATGTGAATGTTAAAATAAAATAAGGGGTATACTTATTATCTAGTTTAGTAAGTTTTCATTTTGATATAATTTCAAACTTACAAAAATTAAAAAATATGATGAAGTCCAGAATATACAAAAATCACATGAGAATAAGTTGTATCATGCCCCATTAACCTCAAATACTTTAATATGTATTTCTAAAAACAGCTATTCTCTTATAACCACAATGTAATTATTAAATTAAGAAAATTTAACATTTACACTATTTAATCTATAGTCAATATTCAAATTTTGCCATCTTTCTTAATAAATGTCCCTTTAGCATTTTTTTTCTTCCCGAACTCAGGATCAAAGCCAGATCACACATTGCATATGATGGTCATATCTCTAATCTGGAATAGTTACTTGGCCTTTCTTTGTGTTTAGAATATGCCTCAAATTGGGTTTGTCTGCTGTTTCTTCATGATTAGATTTAGGAGATATACTTTTTGGCAGAAATGCCACAAAAGGGATGAATATGTTATCGGTTTGGCCCATGATTGCCCCACTGGCGATACAAAAAGTGCATTTCAGACACATTAGTAAACCAAGAAGTAATACAAACAGACTTTTATAAAAGCTTACAAAAAATATGAAACAAATATAGCAAAATTTTTTTGACATTCAGAAAGATAGTATATACCCACACTAGCCCCTTTTGACAAATAGGTAGGAAAATAAGTGAGGCATTAGAAACAGAACAAAATGGACATTGTTCTGGGGAAATCTGGGAGACAGGGACGTTTGCATACTAGGAAAAAGCAAGTTGCTAATTGTTTCAGAGAATACATAATAAATTGGGGTCATTTTTTTAAAACTAATTTGAATTCCCCTAGAGTCCCTTTCCAGGACATCACTGGTAATTACGTTTATAAATCATAACTGCTTCATGACAATGAAAAATTTTGAAGTTTTCTGACAACAAAAGAAAATGTGATTTCTTTTTAAGTTCCCTTTGTTTCAAAAGCTTTTAATTTTAAAATAGTTGTAGGGATATGTCCATACGACACTGCTTTTAGTAGCAAAGTTATAGTATATATGAGAAATTTATAAAAATACAAATAATATATAGATTAATATGTATGTAAGAAGGCTATCTGGAGAGTATCCAGCCATGTAATATGAAAAATAGAGGTATTTATGGCCAGATTTTTTCTGGACAGCCCTCGTATATGTCTAATAGTATAAATACAAGTATTTTAATGTTTCCCAAACAATGAAAAATTTGTTCCTTTCTATTAATAAAAGTCATTATCCACAAAGCATTTAACACAACTAATGTCACCTTGGTTTGCTACCTTTTCCCATTCATGAAGTTTCCATGTTTAACAGGCAGCATTTTGGTGTAAGAGAGACACTCAAAACTCTCCTGTGGTAATTTTATTCCATCCCCGCAATTGGATAGAGTACGATGCTATTTAGAGTTAAGTTGAAGGAAATTCCAGTGCATTACAATGTGCAAACTGTAATTTCAGTCTCAATTTTCAGAAATTGTTCAGTTAGAAAAAAGTAACTTCACTGGAAGTTTCAGCCCATACTATTTTTATGCAACCCTCTAGGCATGTAAACTTAAAGACTTAGATTGCCCAAAGAAGTTATTTTCTATTTTGTTTTGTTTGCAGAGATCCTTTTTTTTCTTTTTTTAAAGATGATGCTGTAATGACAAGGAGTTACAGTTTTTGCTCTTCATTCTTATCATCCTCTAAACCTTAAAGACATTAATTTTAATGAGGCTATATCACCTGCAAGGCACCATTTAAAACTATGAAGACAGGAGGGAGTTCCCTGGTGGTCTAGTGGCTAGCTTTCAGCACTCTCAGCTCCACAGCCTGGGTTCAATCCCCGCTCAGGAAACAAAAATAAATCAATAAATAAATAAACAAAAATAAAACTATGAGGACATCTCTTCTTGAGACTAGTTAATATCACCTAAGGATTCTGAAATATGACAAATACAAATAATTTTTGGATGATATTGACATACAGTATTATAATAGTTAACAAACGGCTATGAGAGAAGTCATCTAAACAGATTTGTAAAATCAGTGTGGTAGAGGATCTGAAATGGGGTACAGTCGACAAGCTTCGTGTGTGTCTCAAACTGAGAATCTTCCTAGACTTTGCATCCCCAGGGAAAGGGATTCGAAAAAGCAGTTCGTTCTCACATCTGTGGACAGTCTTTCTACTCTTTTAGACTTCCTCCACAGGGTCTAAAACATGAAGTTGTTAAAAGGTAAGGAAAGATCATGGTCAAGTGAAGAAAACCTCTAACACATACCTGTTCTCTTCTAACAGGTCTTCTGGTGTTAACTTCCTTTTGCCCCATTTGCTCTGCTGCCTACACAATTATGCCCTTTCTTTTTGGGTCACCTTTCAACAGCTGAGCCCTCATAAGTGTTTCCTCACAAAGGATTAATGGAGAGAAACAGCTGAAAGTAGAAGATAAGAAAACTTCGCCACGTCTTCTTCATGTCAAATCACTTCATCAAATGGAAGAAAGGAGTGAATTATTCAGTCACTTCATGAATCATTGGCAGAGGAAGCAATGACTGACGCCTGGACCCTCCCTGCTCACCCTTCCTATGTGGCCTTTCATGTCCCATCCATGAGAGAACCTGTATGGAATGCTCAGTAAAATCATTAACCAGGGAGCCAATGGTTCCAGCACTAGCTCTTTATAACCTACGGCTACTTACAGAAGGTTCGATGGGAGCCCTAAAAAGAATCCTGTTTGTGCTTGAGGCCTTAATAGAGGGCTGGTCTTTTTGGCTCTTTTATGTTTATCTCTATGGAAAAAAACAGGAAACTTTATATGAAGGTTGCTGCTTGTTGCCATGGGTGAAATGCAGCAAGGAAGGATATAATAGGCATAGCAATCAATACAAATATACGTAGAAGAAATGTTGCAACCCCTATGTGTGGAATGCAAGGGTTGCTTTTCTTTTTTTAAGTAGTTGTTTCTTTTTTTAAAGTAGTTCCTCCAAGTATGAACTTTGCCCCTTTTTCACCCAGTAGCAGAGACTAATTAGAAAAGAAACTACATTCTGGGCTGCTTGAAGTGAGATGACATAGATAAGTCCATATAGTTTAAGAAGTGAAATGTACTAGACTTGGAGTTAGTTATGTTCTTGCAAAGTGGAAATCATTACATCGTATTTTCCTCGTGATAGCCTTCTCCCTGGGGTCATGAAAATAACATGGACTTTAAATAGTCGGTGTAAGCATCCCTATACCATCAATAGCAACCCTGTGTGGTTGTGAATTAGATGTCCTCCTTATGATTGATGTCTAGTATATGCACCCTCACGTTCCTAATCCAAAAAGAAAGTAGGCATAGAAAGCAGCAAAGGACGTCAACTGACTGAACGCCTGGACTGAACTCACAATTTTAAAAAAGTTTTTAAAAATTAAAGAATGGGGGTTGGCTTTGAAGTGGTTATTCCTTTATTAACCTCAGGGAAAACCTGAATCTCTAGCATATTTTAACTAATCCAGGTTCTTAAAAAAGTTTTGGAAGCAATTCAGATACGGCGACTCCCCTAAGCCTAACATTTCCACACCTGACATGATTTGCTGGCTTGTGAGCTAGACATTTAAAAACGTCTACTGCACAAAGTCCTCGGTGGCGTGGTGCACAAAACAGTCGCTCTTCTTTCCTCCTCCCATGCCCCTACGTGCTAACGTCAAGAGAGAACTGGGGTGTGAGAAAGAAACTGATTCAAACTCCCCCTGTGAATTGAACTCCTCAGTCAGACTTCGAGCAAAAATAATGCAAGTAAAAGTCAAAAGCGCCACGACAGAGTCCAACCTTTGTGTAGGTTTTCTTTCTGTAGCCCCTTCCTACTAGATTTCTTTATAATGAATAAAAAAGTTAAAAATAACAAAGTTATCCACCTTAAAGAGCTGATCAGTTGGTCTAATAAGTCAATTGAAGACTATTCAAAGGTAAAAAACAATGAGGTAGATTATATGTATCAATATGGAAAAATAACCAAGATGGGGTTGAGTGGGAAAAAAGCAAGATGCAGATTAGCAGGAATACAGAGTCCATGTGTGTAAACAAAAAATTGTGAAAAAATATACACCTATGTATATTAAACCTTCTGGAAAAACAGGCTAAACATAGCTGCTAGTTGTCACCCCAGGTCGGGGTTTGTCAGAGGGGCACGAAGGACACTTTGAGCTGGACGATTCCTTATTTATGGGGTCTGTCCCATGCATTGCAGGATGTTTTGTAGCAACTCTGGACCCTTCTGTTAAATGTCTGCAGCAACACACCCCTCTCCCAAGTGGTGACAACCAAAATGTCTCCAGACATTGCCAATGTCCCCTGGGGTCAAAATTGTCCCCAGGTGAGGAGCAAAACTAAAGGGGGAATTTTACTTTTCATCTCTCCTCTTCTGAACCATTTGCTTTATTTTTGTCTCTTTGTTTGATTTTACCATGCACATGTATTACTTTTATAAGAAAAAAAACTAGTTACTTTTTTTTAATAAAGAAATGAAGTTTCCGGATTCTCCTCAGAACTCATATATAACCTGGGAAAAAAAAAAGAACTGTATAGTTAATAAAAATACTCCATAAATCTGTGTTGCCATTTTGATTGATTTAGTAGCTTCGGGTAGTACATTTACTCCAAAGAGCTTAAGGCTTTGTTAAAAAAAAAAAATTCAGGAAATACACTCTGAAATATTTATAGTCAAAAAATGACAGCAGCAAAAACAGTGAAGAAAATGGCAGCCAAAAGTCAAGCTACTTAATGAACACAAGTGGCACTGCCATCCAGGGTGAAGAATTTATTTTGTGCCCTGCAGAGCCAACCCTCAGCAAGACTCCGAGGAATGTGAAATGTATCTTCCACAGCCTTCTATCTGGTCATGCCACTGGCTGCCATCATCTTCCTTTATTTACTCAAATATGCAGAACTGTATTAGACACGGAATTCTATGGGATTGCAAAAGCATCAACAGCTTTGGTATAAATTATAGTTTTATCCTTCCCAGTAACCTATGCACTTGAACCTGCTGCTCAGAGACAGGCAAGTCCTCATGAGGCAGCTTCAGAGACCAGCGTCTCCGGCAGGAGCTGCCAGGGGAACCCGGCTGCTGGCCAAATTATACCACCAAGGCAGCTGCCCTGTGAGATTGGGGGCAAGAGGACGGAGGGAGAGGAGAAGACAGTTCAGTTGGTTCATTTAGTGAAGAGAAATTCCCATAGAACCTAAAACCTTTTGAAAGAAAATAGTCAAAGCATTTGGCCACCCGGAGGGGAAAGCAGGCTAACACATTGAGTAAGGGAAGTGTGGGTAAGGGAAACGGGGGAGGAGGGAAGAAAGGGGGTGATGGCAACGCTGAGGAGAGCAGTGTGATGGAGAAGAGCCTCGGGAAAATGAGGGGTGTGTTGCTCGGAGGCCAAGGGTGCTTTCTGGAAGCACAGACCCAGCACTTCGTGGTGAGGATGGGGTGGATGCATACCATTCCTGAAAGTCAGAGACATGAATACGTAGGTTCGACTTTCAAAAAAAATCATATTAGCCTTTTGCAAGCTGCCATACTTTAACCTCATCTTGTTTATCCATTATTCAGTCTTCAGCCAAGACTTGAACTGCCATTTCCTGGTTCTGTGGGTGGTGAGGATAATGAGGGGTATTCCATGGCTTTGCATCATTTCTGGCCCCCTCCTTCTCAGAGGGTGTGTGCTCCCTTTGCTTTGCTCCATAAAAGATGCTGTCACATACGAACACTGTCTGTGTGTGGCCCTGGAGCCCCTCCAACCTGCACTGTCATAATAACAGCAGCAGCCAGAAAAGGCAGAAAACGGATTATAAACCTCAGTGTTAATGTTAGGAAGAGCAGTGGCCATGTGCTGCTGCTTTTTTTTTTTTTTTTTTTTTTTTTTTTTTTTTTTTTTTTTTTTTTTTTTTTTTTTCTGAAACAGAAACAGAAAGAATGAATGCAGTAGGCTACCTAGGAAATGAGTCACCTTTGCAAAACTTTTTCTTCGTTGTACTTTGAGGCAGTTATGATGTTGACTTTTGAAAACTTCAGTGCTCTTAATATTTAGAAAATCATAAAATTAAGAATTCACCATTAAAACATAAGGGAGACCTTTTTTCCTCCCTCATAATGTTAGGTATGGCAATGTTTAAATGGTTTACCTAAAATTGAAGTGTTAAGAATGATGACATAGCAAACTGGAATCTCCCTTTTCATAAACTGCTTATAGCGATGGTTCTTAATCTGAAAGAAATAGAGTATCTTAAGTCATTTTCAATATTGCTAAGAGTTAAACAGAAATTGCAAGTTCACCTTCAATAAACTTGGAAGGCTAATTGAAATGTCAAGCACCTTTGATTCTGCCTGGAATCATATTAATGTAAAGTGGCAACTCTCGTTATGTCTTGCCAATCAGGATTTCTACTATAGAGGGGGAAAAAAGAAAAATTAGAAAGTGTGAGGGGGGGATGGAGGGAGGGAGCAGGGAGAGAGGCAAGAGGAAAGGAACAGGATTTAGATCCAGGCCTGAATCACTCTTTGTTAAATTGATTGATTTTTTTATTTTTTAATATCGACATACCTCAGTTTTCTTACCTGTAAATTGGGCAGAATACACTGTCATGCTCCCGTCATCTCAGGGAAACACTCAGGTTACATATTGTGGAATCACCAATATTTCCTGAGTGCTTGCGATGTCCTACACAGTATTTTGGGTGCTTTCATGGATTCATTCAAAGTAGCATTATGAAGTTGACAAAATTATTATCTCCCTTTTTCAGATGAGAAAACTGAGACACAAAATAGTTTTTAAAACTTCTCTAAGGCCACACAGCGAATGAACTGGGGTCTTAACCAAGGCTACCTGGTTGAGAGTCCACGGATCTTCACTACAACCCATGTTCTTAATCATTCTATTATGTAATATGACTTCAATGTGTGATCATTCATCAATACTGTTATTCTATGTCATCGTTATTAAAAATGAGAACAAAATTGCTGTCAAATAAATTTATCGTGTTTAGTAGACAAAATTCTTCAAACCTCAAGATACATGATGGTAAAAAGGTTGGTAATCAGTGCACTATAACGGGGAATTTGACATTTTATGTTCAATCATTAATTCAGTCACTAGGATGACTCTGATGTAGAGTGAAACTTCCCATCATTCATTCTTTTTTCTAATCATCCATTCATTCACCAACTGCATGCCAGGCATTATTTAACAGGTTGACAATAGGGTTATTTTGAAACCACACTGTACTTATAATACATATTTTTATACTCATTAAATACAAAATATGTTTTTAGATTCCTAAGTGTATGCTCTGAAGTCACAAATCCTGTACTTGATTCACTTCCCACTTTGTTCTGTGTTACTAATTTGTAATTTGTTGATGTATAGCTACACACAAAAATGTATTTTTTTTTTTGGAATATATAAAAGGTCTCATGCTTTCTCTGAGATTTAATCCAAATTGAATGAATAAGCACAAAATAAATAAAGAGGAGGAAAAATAACCTCCAAATAATTGTTACATACTATGGATTTTAGTACAAAAATTATATAAGGCTCCTAATAATCCTCCTGTGACCTGATACACAATTCTCATAAATCCAGTTTGTAAAAGTTTAAAATTAAAAAGCTTCTTCTCACTACAACCAATGGAATGCAATTAGTTACAGTGGATGGTCCATTCCCAATTGTCCAACAATAGGTTATTCAGTTTATAGATTACCTATACTTCATGTTCTACCGTTTTCTCATTTTTTGCTTCCCTGCTTCTCTTCCTTTATTTAGCCTTGTACCTATTTATTAACATGTGAAGATGAGAGGCTCAAAAAATAGAGTTTTGAGATAGAACTCATTTGAGGTACTTTGACTTTTCATTAGAGGTTGTCATGGGGCTTTTATCAAAGAAAAGAAACAACACAATGAGTTGCATTAGGTTTCAGATATCAAAGTAAAATATCCTCTTTTCAATAGTGAGTATGACTGTATGACATCTTTACAGCTGGAAATATTCTCAAAGATCATGAATTCCTACCTCCAAACTTTATAGGTAATGAAATTAGAGCTCAGACAAGGTAGGTGACCTGTCCCGGCTCATCCAGTTCGATATTAATAACATCACAGTCAGGGTGAGAAACTAGGCTTTGCTAATGTCTCAACTAGTTCTTTTCAATTCTCCATTCTAATTTTTATCCAGGCTCAAGTTTTCCCAGGACATTTTATTTCTACAGTATTTTATAGTATATATGCGTGTTATAATAAAATTAGTTTATTTGAATAAAATTAGTTTATTTGAACTTAGGGGTTACCATGATTCTTTCCCATCTGAGATGAATGCATTATTTAAATTTTTTTTCTGGGTTTGTTTTAGTTTTTCTCTCCCCACACCCATACTAATACTAGGTATATCTTTCACAATTGTCACTTTTATCAAAAATCTTTACTTCTCTCTCTCTCTCCCCCCACCTCCATTTTCTTTTGTGTTTATCTATGTTAATTTGCAATCACTTCTTGTCAGTTAGAGAAAACAGTCAATTTTCTATCAAATGTTTTATACATTAGATTACCAAACTACTCTGTATAAAGGAATTAGAACTCAGACCTATAAGTTGGAAGAGAGGATAGCCACATATTACCACAGGTACACAGACCACGTAACATCAACTTGGCATATAAAGGCAAACAAGGGGCTTCTAGGCAAATGTGGACCACAGAACTTTTACTTTTTAATTACTGTAGCAGTATTCCCAAACTTCAGTAAAATCTTCTACACGTGGTAAAAATAAGCTTTTATATAAAAAAATTTTTTAAGCATTGGGTTTAATGTTTGGGTCAGTAGGAACCCCAAAACCATAGGGCATAATGGTGGAATAATCCTGAATGAAGTCATCCAGTGGAGATAGGAGCCAGAGTGGCAAAGGAGAATGTAAGTTAAAAGGATTTTTAAGAAATCTGAGAGATAGCTTTGCCTTGTCTAATTCTCCTTAAAAATTTTTTTTAAATAAATTCTATCTAAATGTGAATGGAAGATGTCCCCAATATACTTTGGGGTTACCATTTCTTTCCATAATAATTCATCCTAAAATAAATTCACTACTGAGTCTTTAGCAAAAGGCAAAATTAAATACTAAGAGTTTTTTGTTTTGAAAAGCAAATATTGTCAAATAATAACAAAAAGGCAAAAAGAGTTCTTCTAACTATGTAAGCTTTCTGTCAAACAAATTTAACCCTAATAAGACAAACAAAATAATTACTAAGGGCATTCATTACATCTTCAGAAAACCCTTTCAGCTGTTTCTGCTAATATCATAGAGTTGTCGAAAACAAAAAACTGATCTGGCAAAATTTTTCTTTAATTTAATGCATTTCAAAGTAAAGCTTGTTCTACAACCTGGTTTATCATCCTGAATTTTTCATGCAGATCAGAAGACTCTGTGCTTAATGATGAGTATTCATCTTTTCCCTCTACCTCCCCAGCCATTTACTGCCCATATTACACACACACACACACACACACACACACACACACACACACACACACAAATCTATTAATTTTTCATCAGAGGCGATGCCAGGACCCAGATTATAGCTGAGACAGGGAGTTATCTCAGTCTCTCCTTACACAAAACTGGATGGTGCAGAAGTGACTGGAGTAAAACGTGGTACAAGAGAACGTGAAGTGGGGCACAAATACATAATAGCTTCTTTCTTTGCTTAATAATGCACTATCAAGAAACATCCGAAGGGACCAGGCTGTGGTCACAGTATCTAGTTCTGTGGTATCCTTGTTGTATCATCCAGCATAAATGCAACCCATCCCTGCTCCTGGGAATCAGGACCTCTAATCCAGTAGAGCTACAAATTGGCAAGGACAGGAAACACTAATTCTACAAATGGGTCACTGGGAGTGATAGTGACAGGAGCCAATCTTCCATCCCATTTCCTGAACCGATAAATTCCATTAGAGCAGACTTTTTCGGGACAAGGGCTACTTCTAATTTTCTCCAAGTGTCATGGTCCACTAGCAATTTATTTCACTTGCTTGAGTACATATAGCTGCCTCGATTGTGAAGAGCCAATTCTCGCCTCTAGAAGCTGAGAAAAAATGTATTTCTTTTATGTTTAGCTGCCTAGCCACTAGGCCCTGGTGTAATGTGGCGCCCACTATGATACTTTTATTCTTAATTCAAGTGGTCACCCCAAAATTGCTTGATGATCCGCTGGTGGACTGCAATCAACATTTTGCCCAGCCCTACATTAGGGACAAAGTGCTACATAGTAATCAATGTTTCAATTGCTATACCTCATCCCAAAGACAGCGCCCCAATCCTATAGGGTGTCTTCTTATACTAGTGCCCTAGATCATTCTTTAAGACTCATACGTCATTTATTCCCTTCAGGCCAACTGCTCCTGAATTATGTTTCAGCATAATCTGAGGGATCCCAAGGTCATATGCATGTTATTGTATTTCTTAGCCCCCAAAATGAGTCATTTGATCTGAGGCACTATTGCAAAAAAATCAATGTGGTAAATCTGACATTTGGAAAGCCCTCAGGTGGTGGTTCTAGAAGAGGCATTTAAGGAAAATAAAGCAAATCCATATCTAGAGTTTACATAATTCTGGTAGAAGTATTTCCCTTGCCAAAGCAGAGGGTTCAATGTAACCAAATTGCAACCAGTGGCTGGCTGGACTCCTCACAGTAGTAGTCTCAGTACCAGTCTCTGCTGCCAGCAGGTTGGGCACTGAGTGGTGGCAGTATCTAGGTCAGCCTGAGCCCTTTCATTGCCATTATTCCTGCCACTGCTGACACGTTATTTATAGGTCCATTGCAGAAAAACTGGGTAACCGAGGACAGAGTTTGGCTCATCTCTCTTGGATGAGTCATCATAATCAACTGATTGTTCAAGAGTTCTTTGTCTTGATGCTTTTGTGGCATTACCTTAAGACACAAAGATCTATACATCTTGTGTCTACTCCCATTTATCCATCAATATGTTTCTTCCCCGGATTTCCTCATCTCCCATTTTCTAGTTTTGCTCCTTACAGGTTCCTGACCAACTAGTTATTCACTTCTACCCAACAGTCCATATATTTTATAACTCCATAAAATATTAATAACCCAGTACATTGCTTATAGTTCTGTCCACTGGGAGGACTTCCCTCCATCAATGTCCTTAAGTCCATCCTTATGTGGTGCTGCTTTATGGCAGCAGTCCATTTATGCCAAGTACCAAGGTACTGAGCCAACCTATCTGAGAACCAGGCCTAAGTTCTCTCTTCCTCTGTCAGCTGGTCATAGAGAACCCCCATGAGACCATAACTGTGAACCAAGGCACTATGCAGAAGCAGGTAAGACTGGAATCTGAGCTACATATTACATGTGATTTACATGTGGCCACTGAGCCAGTTTGGGGCTCATTGCAAATGTATCATTTTTATAATAAGAGAAATTACTGGTATACACATTTAACCTAGTAATATTTAACTCATAATGGACGTCATCAGAGACGTAATGTCCCACAGTCAAGTGCTGTGACTCTATCAGTGATTAGTAACATTGTAATAGCCATCTTCCTGACAGCCAGTTTCTCTATGCTACAGAATACATAATTTTACTCCAGACCCATAGGAGTTTGTATTGTGACATTATGCTAGGAATTCACCATGGATTTCTCTAGCACTATTGGGTATCAAATCTTTATAAACTCTGCTTTGGAGAGTTTTGACTTCCACAGCATTCCCTACTTAGACAGTTGGCCAGCCTAAGTCTGTCATTTTATTTTTTTTCACAGCTACTGAAGCAATGAGCAAAAGCCAGGTAACTTCCCAAGCATTATAGTTACTATGGCTTCCCTTTCTTTGAAACTAACACATAAGTTAATGTCTTTCCATCAACCTTTCTCTTACCTTAATCTACCATCATCAAGAGTAACTGTGCTGCTCTTGCATGCCAGGGTTCACCCCACTTAACTACGATTCGCAGTGTTCTTACCCCTTTCACCTGTGAGTGATCCAGTTCCTGATCCTCACCTTGAATTCTAAGGCCACTTTTCATTCACACCAACAAAAAGTATATAGGCAGGTGGTTTATCCTGGGAATTGATCTTAGGCAACAGGTAAGGAAGACTAGAGAAACCAAACCAGGAAAAGGGGGAAAGCTAATACAGAGTTGCAGTATTCATCTGGTTACAACGGATGGCAATGAGGCCACAACAACTGAGATTTTTGGAGAAGCCATGAGTGAATCCTGCATCTGTGGGACATAAAGCTGACCTTTAGCCACTAATTCCCATCTCCCACAGGTCATGGGTTACCCCATAGGATGTTAACTACCTTCTAGTTCTTTGCTGGGAATATATGAGTGCAAATAGCCCAGGTTCTTGTGTCAGAAGAGGACCAGAAAAGAAAGTAAAATACATACATTGCAATGAGGTCAAATATATGCAGAAAATTTGTGCAAAGCTGGTTGTAGGAACAATTGTTAAAGTAAAATATGGATGAAAAGAATGGGAAGCCAAACACAAGAGATTTCCCATATGAACAATTTCAGGGTTATTTTTTTCTCCATAAAGATTGAGTTACAATTCACTGAGATGGAAAAGACTATGTAAGCATTTCAATAGACAAGTCTGAACTTCAGAGTGGAGGTCCAGACTGGTGAAATAATTGGGGAGTTTACCATATAGATGGTATCTAAAGCCTAGATAAGAACATCAAAGGAGTGCTTATAGATAAAGAAGAGATCTAAGGACTAAGTCCTGTGACAGTACAATGTTAAGAACCCAAGAAAATAAAGCAAGACCAAATAAGGAAATGGAGAAGGAGAAGTGGAGAGTTAAGAAGAAAATCAAGGAAACACATCCACAGGTGCCTGTGTACAGAGGCATACAAAGAGACAGCAAGAGGATGGCCATTTGCAAGCTGAGGAGAAAGACCTGAGAGAAAAATCAACCATCCAGCACCTTGATCTTAGATTCTGACCTCCAGACAGTGAGAAAATAAAATTTTGTTGTTGAAAAAAATTTTCTTAAAAAGAAGAAAATCAAATCATGGGTTTTGGGAAGATAAATGAAAAGATGTTTCGAAGAAAAGGAAGGAATGAATTATGTCAAATGCTGAATATAGGTCAAGTAAGATGAGAACGGAGCATTGAGCATTTGGATTTAGCAACGTGGGGATCATTGGTGACTAACAAGTAGATTTTAAGTGTATCACTGTGGGGAGGAGGTAGAAGCAAATTCTTGATTATAATGGGAAGAAACAAATGAAAAGAGTGGAAGTGAAGACACAAGTACTGACAACTCTTTCAAAGAATTTTAACTCAAGGAGAGGAAAGTAATATAAATAAGGAAGAATAGAATATAGGGGGAGAAAGCAGGAGCTGGAGGAGAACATAGCATCAAAAGACATTTGCTTATTTGTTTTAAGATGGAAAAAATAATGTCATTTTATGTGCTGATGAGAATGATCCAATTGAGGGAAAAAGCTGAGGATGCCAAAGAGAGAGGGGAGAATTACTGGGATTCAACATCGCTGGGGAAGTAAACAGAAATGGGAGGTGTATTAGCTTTCTCTCATAACAAATTACCATAGGCTCGTAGCTTGAAACAACGTGAACTGATTATCTCAAGGTTTCTGTGGATCAGAGTCTGTAACGATTGAAAGAATCTGGCTGATTCCTTTGTTCAAGGTCAAAATCAAGGGGTTAGCCAGCCTGGGTTATTATATGGAGACTGTGGGGGAGAATCCACTTCCAGGCTCATTCAGGTTCTTGGTAGAATTAAGTTCCTTGTGGTTGTAGGACTGAGGTCCCCATTTTATTGCTGGCTGACAGCCAGGAGACTCAGTTCCTTCAGGTCAACCACTTTGCTTGTCACGTTGCCTTCTCCACGTTAACCAGCAACAGCACATGAAGTCCTTCTCAAGCATTCAGTCTCGCTGACTTTTCCTTCTAGCACACTTCCCCAACCTCTGGCAGAGAAACTTCTCTGCTTTTAAGGTCTCAAGTGTTTAGATTGAGACCACCTGGTTAGTCCAGAATAAGCTCCCTATTTTAAGGTCTATAACCTTAATTACATCTATAAAATCATTTTTTTGCCATATAACATAACATATTCACAGGTTCCAGAGATTAGGGAATAGACATCGTTGGGGGCAGGGTGCCTACTCAATCGGTTTTAGATAGGATGCAAAGTAGAATATGCAATGCACGTATACCGTAGAGATGGTCACTGGAGTGACATAGGCTGGAAACTAGTGAAGTCCTCTTCGTGACTGCTTCCATTTTCCTGATGTAGAAGAAAGGTCATGAGGTAAGTGTAAGCTTAGGAGTAGAGGTCCTGGAGTTTGGAGAAGAGAGAAAGTATAAAATAAGAGTGGGAAAGTGAATGGACTGGATGTCGTTTTATTTTCAGAAAAACAAAAGGATTTAGTTGATGTTCATGGCCAAGAATTTAAAGAGAGAAGAGTCAGCCCAGTGGTTATTAATCCTGAGAGCAGTAGCAATTGAAAAGAACATAAAACATAAAAGGAAATATTGCAACATAAAAAGAAATATTGCAAACTTGAATGACTAAATGAATATGTAGGGAAGGGAAAGGAAGAAATCCTATCTAAGGGATGGATATCTTTTCAGGAAAATAATGCACATTCCATAGAAACAAGTTGGAGGCACAGGAGAACTCTCATAGGAATAACAGCTATATAACAATTAAATAATGCAATCTAAGCCACTAGAATTGTGAACAGAATATCTGTATTATGTAGGAGAGGTAGTTACCGAGCTGTTAAAAATTGGGTTTACTAATTTCTTCTATGTGGATCTTCAGGTAAATTCCATTTACATCTTTAGTAGTAAAAAGAAGTTATTTTATTTTTACCTAAATTTCTAATTGCTCTATGATTGTGTTATAGTCCTATTATAATCCTGTTTATTATTCACATATCAACTTGGAAAATAGGTATACACACATGGGAAAAAGGATATAAACATTTGTAAATTAGAACTATAAATATGTTTATACACACAAAGTATACTACCAATAGAACCTGGGCTACAGTGATAATGATTCAATTTCAACTTAAGTTACACAACCAACATTTCTGGAAGACAAGAACAATATTTTTTATAGACACTACAAGGTAATTAATGGCTTTAAGTAAAATATTAAATCATTGTAACTATTATTATATTATTGTATTATTTCACATGAATAAAAAATCATTTATAACTTTTAAAATAAACAAGTAATTTTAATTATCCATTCAGAGAATGAACAAGAGATAAAATTCAGTGGAATTCTAAGATTATTTTTTAATGTCCATTTGCTGATTTTAAACATTGAAAACAAACTTAGAAACTAGCTAGTCTATCCTCACTCTCATTTTGCAAAGGAGATAGCTGACCATTAGAACACAAATCAAGAGGTGTTTACTAGTTTAAAAATTTACCATATTTTCTGAACTAAATTTCTATCTTTTATCTTCCTGCATTTTCAACCATCAAATCTTGTACTGATTGAATAGATGGATAGTAATGACCAAAACTGAGTGTTTAGGACTTACTTTTTCACTTTTTTCCCCCTCCCTCCTTTTCATAAGACATAGGGAAAAAAAAATAAACTTGGTAGAAGATTTCTGTATCTCAAAATAGTACACAAAAAGATCCACACATTCCATTATGAAGCACATAAGAATGTTAGATGAAATATATTCTAACCTTACGAATAAATGGTTGAGCTTGGAAAAAAATACGAAAATCCCTATAAGATCAGAAATGAAGTTCGAAAAAGAGTCCTAGGCAGTAAAGAAGTATTTAAGCCAATAGTTTACCTGGCATGTCTACCAGTTTCAGGTGGCCTGGAACTTTGGGAGTTTTTCTGTGCAGGATCTGAGATCCCTGCCTACAGCCAGGACCCAGGAGCATCAATGATAGGATTTGCAGAAGCAGACAAAAATTGATCCCTAAGACAAATCGCAAAGAACCGTAGCATGAACTACATTTTCTAACCACAATTCAATAAAGATAGAAGCTAGTAACAATAACATCAGAAAGGATTGAAACTCAACAAGCATTTGGAAATTGAGACCTGATACAGTTTTTTGTGAATGACGACTCCCGCTTCGTGAGAACAAATTTTGCTAAATTCCTCACCTAAAATTGGTATGCACTGATTAGTCTGTAAATCTGTTATAAAGTTACTGTGTGCCATAAACATAGTGCTGGCTCTGCCTGTAATTCTCTACACCCTCATGATTCTTTATCTGTGCCTCATTTGTTTAACAGGTAAGAGTATTTTTTTAAAGCAAAAGGAAAATTAGTATTTTGAGCTCAGAGTCTTGACATTTTTAGAAAAGAAAGAGAGCAGGATCAAGCATGTAGCAATAAATAAAGGATGTCTTTCTGTCTTATTCACTCATACACACTTCTTCCACCACTAACCTCTCGTTATTAGTAATCTCCTCCAAGTTATTTGTAGAAGTTTCTCTGATGTTCTCTATAAATTCTTATCATCATAGACCTTGAAAGATTATACTGCATAGATAAGCTCCACTCAACGTAGAAGACCTCCACCTTTAAACACTATATAAAGAAGTTACTATTTTCTGTAAACACATCCACCTTACTTCATTTCAACAGTTATTTAGTCACCCCACCCAGCAAGGCCTATTATTAATATATTCATTCGTTTGTTTACTGCACAAATATTGAAAGATATAAATAATGTGTTGGTTATCGCTAACTATTAAGGATACAGTGATGAAAAAGACACACATATTCCTAGCTATAATAGAGCTTACTTTGTAGCAAAAACACATCAAACATAAAATGTGTTAAGTAAATATGTATTTAATTATATAAATGTAATCAATCTGTTCATAAAATTGCTGCTTTTTCAAGAAAAATTAACATATAGGAATAATGGCACATGCATTTTATTAAAGCTTATTCAAAAATCTGTATTTACAAAGCACTAACAAATTGTCTTTGTATAAATATAACACATAGCCTTTGATTTCATACTATATAATCCCATAGAATAAACTAGAGACCTTTACTTGCTTAGTGCAAATGGAGAAAAGTATTCCTTTAAAGAATATACTGTACAACAGGCTTTTGAAATATGATCAGTTTACTTTATAACTAAAAATGAAGTGCCCGGAGAAACAAATGACCCATTCTACTAAAACAAGTATTGTGCACTTGTGACAGCTGTTATATGGTAGAATAATCTCCCTAGAGAAGACTAGGAGAGTTTCCTACTCCCTGCCCCAAGAGAAAAGTCAATTTGCACATACTCGTTATTCAACTATGACCTATTCATACAGCATAATTCCCAAGTTATTTAACTCACAAATGGGCCCACTTGTTGAATCTGCTGGTTGAAGCCAGTCTTTTCCAGCCTGAAGAGGAAAACCCTCTGGGCGGTTATGTTATGTAGGACGAAGGGAGACAGCATCTAATCCTTCACAGCACACTGGCAGCCTGCCGAAGGGCTCCAGCGGAATTCAGGCACCCAGGCCCTGGAATGCAGCCCCATGGAGAGAGGATGCCTGATGAGAGAGGGGGCTCATCCCGGGAGCTCCCACTGCTGCTCCATACCCTGCTCTCAGCTACTTCATGACAGACACTGAAGCTCAGCGTGAGTGACAAGTACCAATTCTCCGTCTTGACTGCAACACACCTGGTCTCAACGCTATAAGGAAGGGAGATGAAAAATGGTGTGCCTTTTCCACAGTAATATAAGCAAATGATTTATCTTAATTATTTTTAGATTGCAATATGTTGCCTCATATGTCAAATGTACATTAAAGAGCAATTAGCGTAAATGTCAGCATTAAACGATTCACTACTTAGCATTTCAAAACAGAAGCAAAAATAATGAATCCAAGTGTCAGTGTACACCAATCTGAAAAGTTTCCATAACAATACACTCTTCTTTCTGCTTTAAATTTGAAATAAAGCTTTCTGTCTTAAATCTCATCCAGGAGACAGTTACTGAAAAACAAAACAAAACAAAACTCAAAAGACAGTCACAGGAGTCAAAAAACTAAGGCCCTTAAGCCAAATCTGACCTGCCACCTGCTTTTGTATAATATATAAAGCTTTATTGGAACATTCATCTACGTATTATACATGTTTTCAGGCTATAATGGCAGAGTTGAATAGTTGCAACAGAGACCATATGGCCTGCAAAACCTAAAATATTTACCACCTGGATTTTTACAGAAAACAATTTGCTGACCCCTGGTTTATAAAGTGTATATCATTCTACAAGAGATACAATGTGTGCAAATACCCAAGTGTGCACAGAAAGAGGGCTATGGAGACCTGTGCAGAGCCTCTTGAGCGTTCAACAGAGAGTCCTGATCAGTGACCAAACCACCAAGATGAGGGAAAAAGCATTAGAAGGCTTAGAGGAAACAGTGCCAGGCTGTCACACAAAGGCAGGAATAGCTTCTGTTCTTACTTGCCATACCAGAAATCATAAGTCCAAGGCATTGAGTAGAATATTCAGAAATATTCAGTCAGTATTGCTTGACTAGGGGAGAGATTAAAAGTTTTCCATCTTGAAAAAAACAAAAGACTGATGAACGTGAAGACAAAGAAGCAGAAACTATCAAAAGTGATACCCAAAGTAGAAGAAAATGTGTGAAAAACCATCAGTGAACTGTGTGGAACATGAAAACACCTACTATATGTTTCACTAGAGTCCTTGAAGGAGAAGAGAGAAAAGAGGGAAATATTTTTAAGAAATAATGGCCAAAATTTTCCAAATTTGATTAAAACTATAAAAACCACAGATTCAAGAGTTTAACAAACACCAACACCAACCTCAAGAAACACACACACACACACACACACACACACAGAGAGAAAGAGAGAGCTATTCCAAGGTCACCTATTCTCACCATTCCAGTTCAACATTGAACTAGAGGTTCTAGCCAGTACAATCATGCAAGAAACAAAAATAAAATGCATTTAGTTTGGAAAGGTAAAAGCAAAACTGTATTTATTTACAAATGGCAACATTGTGTATGTAGAAAATTCTATGAACCTTATAAAAATACTCCTAGAACTAAAAAATAATTTTAGCAAGTTTGCAGGCTACAAGATCAATATAGGAAATTCAACCTTATTTCTATAGACCAGTGGTGAACAATTGAAAACTGAAATTTAACAAGCAATACCATTAACTATAGCATTAAAAAAAAGAAGAGGAAATACCTAGGGATAAATATCTGTACATTGAAAACTATAAAACACTTCTGAGAGAAATTTTTAAAAACCTAAGAACAGGAGAAATGTCCCATTTTATGCATCAGAAGACTCAATATTAAGATTAAGTCATTCTCAAAGAGATATATACATTCATTAGAATCTGAAAAAAAAAATTCAGTAAGCTTTTTGGTAGAAATTTACAAGCTGAGGATAAAGTTCATATAGAAATTCAAAAAACCTAAAATAATCACAACTTTGAAAAAGTAGAACAAAACTGAAAAATTTACACTAATTTGAGACCTCTTTCAAGCTACAGTTATCAGATACTATGTTATTGCATCAAGATAAATAAGCAAATCAATGAAACAGAATAGAATCCAGAGTAAACTCTTATATAGATTATTAATTTTTGAGAAAGACAATAAAATAGAGAAAGAATATTCTTTTCAACAAATAGTTCCAGAACAATTAGAATATAAGTATGCAACAAAATAAATTTTGATTCATACCTTGCATTATCTATAAAAATAAACTAAAAATGTAAAACCTAAATGTAAAACCTAAAATTACAAACACCTAACATAAAAGCAAATCTTCATGACCTGAGTGTAAGCCAAAATTTTTTAGACACAACATCAAAAAAGAATCCAAAATTGACAAATTTGACCACATCAAAATTTAAAACTCCTGCCACAAACTCCTGCCACAAACGGGGAAAAATATTTGGCACTGTCTACACCTAATAAAGAATTTGCATCTAGACTATGTATGAATATTATGAATTCTCAACACTCAGCAGGAAAACAAACAACTGAACAAAAAATTGGGCAAAAGTTTCAGTAGACACTTCACCCAAGAAGAGTTACAAATGACAAATAGCACATGAATAAAAATGAAACATCAGCAGTCATTAGGGAAGTGCACATCAAAACTACAATGAGATACTAATTCACACTAAGTAGAATGGATGAAATTGAAAAGATGGACCATATCAAGTGATGGAGAGGATGTGGAGGAGCTGGAACTTATCCCTGACTAGTGGAAATAGAAAATGGTACAACTACTTTGGAAAACATTTTTACAGTTTTCTAAAAAGTCAAACATATATGAGTATATACCATATGACCCAGCCATTTCCCTCCTAAGTTATTTATCCAAGAGAAGTGAGAGCATGCATTCATACAAAAACTTGTGGATAGATAAAATAATATTGAATGTCAACTATAACTGAAAAAAAAAAAGTTTTAAGGGGGGAGAAAAGGAAAAAATGCATAATGTTCATGACAACGTTTTTCTAATAGACTTAATATTTTAAAGCAGTTTTGGGTTCAGAGCAGTATTGACAGGAAGGTACAGAGATTTCCTATATACCCTTTGCCCTCACGCATGCATAGACTTCCTCATAATTTATATTCCCATCAAGAGTGATATATTTGTTACAACTGATGATCCTACATTGACACATCATTAATTACCCAAAGTCCATAGTTTACATCAGGGCTCATTCTTGGTGTTCTACATTCTATGGGTTTATTATGATATGTATCCACCATTATAGAATCATACAGAGTGCTTTCACTACCCTAAAATTCCTGTTTTTCACTCTCATCACCCCTGCCTCCTGAATCTTTACTTTTTAATTCAAATGGAAACAAACTAAGTATCCATTAACAGGTCAACAGATAAACAGACACTGATATATCCACACAGGAATACAAACAGCAATAAAAATTAGTAAACTACTGATTCACTCAACAGTAAGTACTTATCGCAACATCATTATACTTTGTAAAAGGATCCAGACAAAAAGGAATATATACCACACAATTCCATTATATAAAACTCTAGACAATGCAAACTTATCTATAGTGGCAGATCCGAATGAACAAGGAGTGCAGGAGACAGTGACTAGAAGAAGTCGAGAGGACTGTTGATGTGGCGAATTGTCACGAGTGCCAAGAAAGGGCTGCAAGGCACACGGTCTTTTCCCGCAAGTCAGCTGGACTGGAACCAGTAGAGCACTCCCAAAAGGAAACCAAATCTCCACCTGGCCAAGAGGGTCCCTTCAGGATGGGCATTCTCTCGGGTCCTAAAGGACTCCCACAGTTTGCAGCAGAAGCAGGACAGACCACATTCATATATTTTTTAATGCTTTACTCACACATTCAATTATACACACATACACAGGCACAAGCATATAAGGGACAGAGGCAACCAACAATGACCAGTTCAGTCAGAGAGATGTCAGGCTCGGGCTGGCCCCGGGACCTCAGCTGGGGAGTGTCCCATCAGGCAGAGCCTCTGGCAGCAGATGCCTTAGTTGAGTCCCCGGCAGCAGCAGCAAGTCTCAGCAAGACTGAGCGAGCGATCCATCAGCAGTCCGAAGTCCAGGGGTTTTATCCCTCCTCTCTCAAGTCTTATCCATTCCAGATACAGTGTCTTCTTGGCCCACATGTAAACATCCTTGCTTATCCCTGGGTCCAGACAGGTCCCAACTGGGCATGTTCTAACTATGGAGTCACTGTGGTTTTGAAAATGGAGTCACTTCTATGTCCATAGTGCCCTGTACGCTAATGCGTATGTTCACCATCTTGAATGTGATGGTACCTTCATGGATGTATAAATACATCATACTATATCAAATTGTACACTTTAAATATGTGCAATGTAATGTCAATATGTGCACTTATAATAGCAAATGTACCTCAATAAAGCTGCTCTGAAAAAATATATAAAGATCGACATCACGAAGTGGATTTGTTTTGAAGCCATGTCAATCCTTCCAAATTAATATTCATTGAGTTCTTTTTTCCCAGGAAGTTTTACAATCATTATATTTAATCATCATAATAGAGTATATGAGATAAGTATTGCTATCTTTGATAGATAAGAAAACATGACTCAGAATGATTCAATAACTTTCTTATTATCATACGGCTCTGTGTTAGCAATTTGATTTTGAACTCAAAAGCCAAAGATATTTTGTCAGTACACTTTGCCTAACCAAGAATTCTCTTTGATTAATAATTATTAAGTAATATTAAATTAGTGTGCATCCTAAATGTACTAGCCTTTCAAAGGATAGAAGGCAAGCTCAAATTTCAACATTTATAGCTCAAACAAATTCTTAGAAATTTATCATGATAAAGAAGTCTTACATGTAGCAGTGTGGTAGAAAGAAATTTGCTAGTGAGTATGGCTACTTAGAAATGGAATGGCTTTCCCATAGGGCAACAAGTTAGTTTTCTTTCCCTGTGAGATATTAAGTAGTAAAACACAGCTGGATATCCATATGCAAAAGAATGAAGTTGGAACCCTACCTTATAATTTTAATACATTAAAATTAACTTGAAATGAATCAGATGTAAATATAAGAGCAAACTAAAATTATAAAACTCCTAAAAGAAAACATGGAGTAAATATTCATGACCTGAGACTTGGCAGTAAATTCTTAGATACAATACCAACTCAATCAATCCTATGTCAGAGAAACATTTATCACAATTAAGGGTCCAATGTATGGCAAGGTGCTAGAAAGAAATTTGATGATATTCAAAGAAATGGCTACCTTATGAGACAAAAAATAGTATTTCCCTATTAAATACTTTTCCTGTAAGAAATTAATAAACTGAGTTAGAATTTTGTACTCTATTCCATGACCCCTGAGGCTAAAGGTTTCAAACTGAAGGATTAATCCCTTTCTACATTTCCTTTCTTCACTGCCACATCAGGTGTAGGAAAACAAACTATTGAAATTTTGAGCCAAGTACAACTACTTCTTGCTTAAAGACCTACCTGTTTAATGACTGCTCAAACTTTGGACCCGTTCTCCAATACAGAGAATCTCTTCTCTCAGTCTTTGTCTCGTTCCTGCAGTTGGTTAGTACTCACTACACGAAGCATTCAAAATCATGCAAAACTATATATTTTGTTTATAAGTGGTGGTGTCACATATCTATCGAAAAATACACACTGTATGGTGCCAGGACGTCATCCAGACATTAAGTGAGGAGTACCTTTGAAACTATAGGAAGTTTGTAAACCACTCTGTGTGTTTGTTCATTTTATTTAAAGAAATGTAGGTTTTTAGAAACTCAATTAGCTTTGCCATATTTTCTAGCCTAATGGAACTCCAAACATTTCGTTACTTGAGAATTTTACAAGGAAACAAAAAATGTTTTGTTTCTGTTTCACATGGAAAAAGAAAAAAAAGAATAAAAACAAAATATTATTTGCTATTTTTTAGTGGTTTTTTTGTTTGTTTGTTTTTTGTTTTGTGTGGTTTTTTTTTTTTTTTTGCTTTTTGGTATGTGGGTAGCTCCCTGATTAGGAATCGAACCCAGGCCGCAGCACTGACAGCGCCAGCGCCGAAGCCTTAAACCACTACACCATCAGGGAACTCCCTTTTAGTGTTTTTTTACTTAAACAGAAACAAATCTCTTTGAAGAAGGCTTCCTCATCCGACTCTATGGTTATAATAGCTGTCCAAACCCTTGACTAGTCAAACAGTCTTATTTTTTAGATGAAATCTTGAGCCCAACATGTGGCACATCCGGCCTAATTAAACATATCCTCTTGTCATTATTCTCTGAAAGCATCTTCTCAGATTAGTTTATAACTAGGCTGACCAAATGTAACATTTTAAACAGAGAGAAAACAATGGTACTGTCCCCTTTCAAACAGTATGTCTGGTCAGCCTAGTCTTAACTGGGCTAAATTCAAGGTGTCAGTGGGGTGACCAGACATACTGTTTGAAAGGGAACAGTACCATTGTTTTCTGTCCCATTTAAAATGGGACATTTGGTCAGCCTATTTATAACCTATTAATCATTAGTTTACCCAGTGGTTATTTCATTGCACAACATGCTCTTTTGTTATAAATACTTTTCTTTCCACTAAACTGCCTTTTTCCTCCTTCCCCTTAAATAGTTTTTCACTTCCATTATCACAGCCTCCTGAAATACAACACCTCTGAGAGCTTTGGATAGAGATCTAAACCCTAGAAAATATTCCATGGGGATGTCTCATCACCTTACAAATTAAAGATGTCTAACAGAATCCTCAACCTCTTTTACTTTTAGTTTATTCTGAAACATTGTCTTTTAATCTTAAACAATCTTCCTGGATGGCTATTTCCAGTAATATCATGTCTTGGTCTACTGTTACATCCTCAACAGCACCTAAAATACCTCATTGTTCATAATAAACATGGCAAACATTTATATTAAATGAGTATGTAAACATACAAACAAGTTTATTTGTTTTGTGACACATATAGATAGAGCTAGAGTCGTATAGATACAGTTCTGGAAACGAAAATGGATTTAGATGGACACATGAATACAGCTACCAATACAGATGCTAAATGCAAAGATGCTACAAATGAAGATCAGGATTTATATATGTTTCTTAAATTGAAGGGGAATTTAGAGATCTCAAAGTCAGCCTTTCATCAAATGTAGGAATTCCTTCTTCAGTAACCCTAACTATGGCTTGAATACTTTCAAAGACAAAGTGAGTATTATTTTAAAACCACTGTTTCTTTTGGGGATAACTGAAATTTATAAAATGTTAATCATTATAATTAGGTTGAAATCTGCTTTATATCTACCCATTGGCCTTAGATCAATTGTCTGAAGCTAAAATGTCTGTTCTTTTCTGGGGGAAGAAAGAGGCAGTCTAGTGGAAAGAGAAGTGTTTTTTTTTTTTAAAGAGCATATTATGCAATGAAATAACTACTGGGCAAACTAATGATTCATAGGTTCTGAACTAATTTGAGATGGTGCTTCCTGAGAATAATGACAAGAGGATATGTTTCATTAGGTTGGATGTGTCACTTGCTGGGCTCAGTATCTCATCTATAAAATAAAATGATTTAACTAGTCAAAGGTTACAAGCTCAAATGCTTTCAAGAGACAGCGATGAAACATCAGCAAACAATAGATAATAGGGAAATTTGGGGACTCTGTTGAAATAAAAACTGCTGTCCCTCTAATGACATTCATATTCAATTTAAAAATCATCCTCCTGAGAGCCCAAACAGATGCATCCACACCATCTGGCTCTCAGGCTGCTGGTTTCTTCCCTTTAGCTGGATGACTTTTCAATCT
Source organism: Lyroderma lyra (assembly GCA_004026885.1). Classification (NCBI taxonomy): domain Eukaryota; kingdom Metazoa; phylum Chordata; class Mammalia; order Chiroptera; family Megadermatidae; genus Lyroderma; species Lyroderma lyra. The sequence goes on along the minus strand of PVJL010000214.1, from coordinate 289,128 downwards.
ATCAGATTTCTTCCACTCATAACACCTACAATTTTACGGTTAACTGACCCCTCACCACATTGGTCTTCTCTGAGCATCCTGCTGCTCGCAGTTCACTTGCACTTGCGTTGGCTGAGACACGGTGAAATTTGTACATTATTTATTCTTTTTGCTATCGTGCATTTCACCACTCTGGCTCATTTCTTACAGCACGTTGCTCCTGTACTTTGGAAATTTCATTCCCATTATGATATAAAAAGACAGTCTCTATTTCTTCAAGAATATCTGTGTTCTGACAAGTTGCAGAAAGACTCCACTTAACCCAAAGTTATAAAGTCAGAATGATGACATTCCAGACATGACCCATGACAGTAGAGCGGGATGAATTTTGGGAACAGGATTGTAGATTTTAGTGTCCTATAAACCCCATAATGTATGCTGTTTTCCAGGTTTTTTTGTTTGTTTGTTTTTATTGGTATCAAATTAAAAAACAAGACTTATAAAATTGTTCTTCTGGTCTCAAGCTTGTGATTGATATATAAATAAAAAGTGTTTGTGACATTTGTATTTATTTGCTAAAAATACTTGTGATGTGCTACAAATAACATGGGACTTTAGGGAATTTAAAGATGCAAGGTCCTTCTCTGTCCCTTGGAAGTCTGATCTTTTGCAAGAGATTTAATTTATTGGACCCTTGTTTCCTAATCCATAAAAAAGGAAGATTGATGCACATCTTGCTTAATTTATAGAATTGCTATGAGAATACAAGTTGAGATGTATTTACTTTGTAAAATACAAAGAATTATAAAATGCAACATACTATTAAAATTAGTTTACTTGGCCTCTACTTCTGAGAAGATGTAGTAGGTTGTAAAAGGGCATTGCTTCCACTGCAGAAGTGAAAAAACAGAGATTTAAAAATAATATGGTCATACAAAACATCAGAGAGCTGTAGAAACAAAGAACACAGCACTTAAAATTCCAGAGAGGCAGAAATATATAAGGGTATCTGATGGTAATCCAGAGTTTGGTGGTTGGAGGCTCAGCCTGAGTATAGGGTCGGGCCCAAACAGAGATAATTATCAGGGAAAAGAGAAACCAGAAAAGTACTTAGCAGTTGCATATGACAGAGAGCAAAACTTAGGAAGCCACAAATACACTGCTTTTCTACCTCATGGGATGTTTGTTGAATTCTGAGGTTGTGCAGGAGGCTGTGGAGATAGGCTGAAGCATCTAAAAGGTGGAGATTTCCTGCAGTTTCACAGGGCCTAGGAAACACACATGCCGAGAGAAAGAGCTGCCTCGAACACATGATCGATACCTACTAGATAAAGAGTAATGCAAAGGTGATTTTTTTCCCCAGAGAATTTTAACTCAGTCACTTTGTCTGGCACTATAATCCTCAACTAAAGGTCTCTAACTGAAAACCATCCATTCTTAACATCGTAAAAGGCTTCTGTTATCCCACTCGTCGTTGGCTTGATCTGGATCGGCAAGAATTTGTTCACTCTATGTCAAAAATTCCTCATATCAGGGATATATAATCCTTTAGGAGTCAAAAGTCACTTCTTCTTTCGTATGTAACAATATAATTAAACTTGAAATGTTTGCAAACAAAAGCAACTTAAAACAAGATATATATAATTTTAAAAAAATTCACTCAAAAAAAAAAAAAAACCACAGTGGAGTGATAACTGTCCTATAGATATTACTTTGTACTTGTTTTTCTAGGGGAAAAAAGCTTTCTACCTTTCAAAAAACTGCACTGTATCTCTAATTGAAAATACATCTGTGCTTCCACAAAAATGGAGACTCAAGAATAGTCTGAGACTTAATGAGTATATGAACCATTTTCATTACACTGCTCCTAACGGGTGGAACAAAATGAAAGTAAGTGTAAGGGTGACTAGACTGCATCATGTACTGTGGAATCTGTATTCTATTAGCAGGGTCATTGCCAGGATTTTTGTAATCAGAACTCTATTGACCCATCTCTTTTTCTTTCAAAGCTGAGGAAGATTATTTACTAGGTCACAAATTTAAAGGCCATTGGATCTAAGACTGTACAAATAAGCAGAGAACAGCCAGAAATCCCCAAAAAACAAGCATTGGTGTGATGAGGTCAGAAGCACACAAGCAAAAATTAGTACTCAGGATATGCTCCATATTTATAGTTTCATCATTACATAAAAATACTTTTTTATATCCAAATTCAAGTATATGAGAAAACAGTTTAAGGACCATCACTGTGAATATGTAAATATAATTCACAAACGTGCAGTTGTGCATCACTGTATAACCTGTGTTGTTTTTTCTTGTTTTCATTACAAAAACTATAGCAACTGATGTCAAAAATCACAGTTCCTCACTGTATCTGATACAGGGAAAAATCAGTGGGAAAATCTGTTTCTTAATTTGTCTTCCATCAGCAGGGTCATCAGCAGATTTTATAAACAGCAGTTATAACCTTGTTTGCCAATTCCTATTGTTCTCTATATGTAAAAGGATCACTTATCTGTATCCTCAATCTTAAAAGTTTTAAAAGGTCAAGACTAGAAGTCAAGCCTCATTTGAAAGAAAAGACACACATTGTACAATATTTCCTTGTTTCAAAAGTTTAATTTTTTCTTGAGCCAGCATAAACTGCCTATAGACTGTAGAGAAGACACTTCATAAAACTGGGGAAAATTGCATGGCAAGGGTTAGATAATTTGTTGAACGCTCGTGAGTTATCTTTTTAACATTAGAAAAACAAGTTGAACAACCTTCCAGAAAATGTCTTTTGGAAACAAGTCTTAGCTTCAAAGACATATTTTTGCTTCCCAGCAAAGAAAATAATAACTTCACCTTAAAAGGGAAAGTTTCATATAGCTCTCTAGATCTCAATTCATCACAATTAATCACAACTTAAAATGTGTTTTCCTTGTGTGTCCACTGAGTTTGCGTTAAAATATAATAAAATGCTACCTTAATTTAGATTCTGCCTGATTCAGCTGATAACAAGAATTAATCTTAGAAAATATAAGACAAATTATAGATACTTTTTTTAAAAATCAGACTGAAATAAATTATTTTTTCTCTTTGGAGCATTTCAATTGGACTTATAAATTACATTAAAATGTAGTATTTTTAAATTCTTAAAAATGAGGGACCATCTTTGCAAGAAATGATTATTTTATACAATTGAATAATTTTGTGTTGTAACACAAGGTAACTGCAAACAAATGTTAACTATATCGAACATTTTTAATTTCAGACAATGGAACAATTTATTAAGCTTCTTTAAAGTGAGTTGCCAGGTTTAAATAAATTGTGAGGCTTTTGTTGTTATTTCTGTTGTTTGAAGTAACACAAATACAAAGTTCATGTTTAAGGATTGATTTTTTTTACCCTGACAAATAAAATCATTCCCTCCCTCCCCCTCAACCACCCCCGCTTCTCTCTCTCTCTCTCTCTCTCTCTCTCTCTCTCCTTTTCTCCTCTGGTGTCCAATTTTTCTTTGGTCTTCAATTGTGAAATGGTTGCTTTCTGAAACCAAGTAAAAATGCCCAAGGCCTCCTTGAAATATTGAACTTCCTCCTGGCAGATTTCTTTTGTTCTACAAAGGACCATCCATTCTTATCCCTCATTAATTCTAATAAACACAGACAGGTGGCTGGTTTTCTCAGAGAACTTGCTTTTAATACATAACAAAATTTGGGTCTATACCTATCAAATGACATGAAGAAGGAAACTTCCTTTTGTTGAACTCGGTTATGGGCATGGTGGGGAGGGACTTGACTATTTAGAGGAAGAAAAAATTATTTTCTTCAGTAGGCAATAAGAGTTGTTTTTTTTTTTTAAAGATTCAGATTGATTTATCCAGATCAGGGTCAGCAAACTAGAACTCATAAGCCCAATAAGACCCACTACCTATTTTTATAGTTTCATTGAAATCCAGGCATGTTCACTCATTTATATACTGTATAAGGTTGCTCTCATGTTGCAATGGCATAGTCACTAATTGTGACAGAGACCAGATGACCCTCAATCCTAAAATAATACTATCTTGACTTTTACAGAAAACACTTGTCAACTCTTGATCCAGATAAATATCTCAACTTTTTTTTTCATTCTTGCCTCCATAGAAGTAGCTGCAAACATGGGAAAACAACCCTTTGGGCATCCCAAACTAACATTACATTTTAAGAAGAGGCAGAAGCAAATTATTTCAATCAGGACTTATTTTAATATACAGGTGTATCTATTAAACCCCAGTTTTCAATAGCCTCAAAGGGCATATGAAAATATTCTCCCTGCAAATTGCATCTTACTCACTTAAAGACGTTTGTTAGTTTGATATGTGTGATTTTCTGTCTAATTGCTGCAGGGGTTTGAATTGCAGGTGAATTAAAATTTAAAATTCTGGTCATTTTGCAAACTTGTCATTATGCATGCTATAGGCAAGTTAGATTTAGTTATGCCAATGATTGCAAAAAGATACATTATTGCTACATTATAATGCATAAACAGGTTTTATGTTCTTCCTCATGATATTAGAAACTCAAATTTATGGAGTCACAGAGCTATGATCATCATCCAGTTTTTAAATAAGAAAGCATTTGGTGATTTATATACACATAAAGAAGTTTCCTTGTCAAGGTGCTTGCTGATCCATGGCATATAATTTGGATAAACGATACAAACCTTTGATGGGGTCATAAGCAATTACTTGTATCCGTGGTTTTCTAAAAAGTGTTTTTGTTATTTGAATCTCAGGTAGCACTACCTATGTTCTCTCAACAAATTTTGGTTGTTCAGAAAATCCATTTTAATCGTTTTTACATCAAACCTATTAAAATTAAAATATGTATATGAAGTCCTAGGCATTGTGTACCAACAGCTCTTAAGGTCATGATAAGAAAACACACCAGAAGGTACAAGACTTCTAATGAAAAAAAAATAACTTCTATGTAAAAGTCTTGCCCTCCACCAAAAAAATTGAACCTGGATCTGATCTAATCTCTAGATTCAATAACCAATTTACAGAAAATACAGAGAGCAAAGGAAGATGTTAAACTATGCTATGGGGCTGCAACTCTCAAAATCCAGACTGGGGGCAACTCTATAGACTAATGACCTAGTTTTCTAACTAAACAAATTTCAAGGAAAAATAGTGAGGGGAAGTGGCACCTACAGATTAATGAAGATTTGAACATAGTTAGCAATTGGAATGTGTTTACCTTATTTGGACCCAGACTCAAACAAATAATTACAAGTCTACAGATTCTCTTGACTTACAATGGGGTTATGTCCTAATAAACTGCTCATAAGTTGAAAATATTGTTGATCAAAAATGCAATTAATACACCTACCCTACAGCACATCATAACTTAGTCTAGTCTACCTTAAACATGCCCAAGACACTTACATTAGCCTATAGTTGGGCAAAATCATCCAACACAAAGCTTATTTTACAATACAGTGTTAACTATCTCATGTAATTTATCATGCATATTGTTTTTGAACTGTCATAAAGTTGGAAAAGCATGTCAACTCATCGTTAAGTCAAGAACCTTTCGTATTTACATTTAAAAGATAATGAAAAATTTGAGCCTTGGCTAGTTATATAATAAAAGAATTATTGTTAATTTTTAAGTTATAAACATCTCAAGAGGCACATTTTGAAATTCTGTGGATGAAACAATATGATGTTTAAAATTTGCTTCAAAATAATAAAAGGAAAAAATTAATTTAAAAATTAAAATAAAAAAATAAGAGAAGGGGTAAGATGAAACAAGATGACTATGAGATCATAAATGTTAACACTGGATAATGGGCATTTTAGAGTTTATTATGTTGTGTCCACTTTTTGTACTTAAAATTTCCATAATAATAAGTTTAAAATATATGTGGATACAATATAAAATACTTCTTTATGATGACTTCCACTGATTATTGGTGATTAATAAAAGTAATAGACATAGGTAATTTGTTTAGATAAAAAATTGATTCTGGTACTAGCTTAAAGAAAAAATAATTCATGATCTGATTAGCAGTAATAAACAGAGATTTTTAAAAAACAACTTAGGTAGGTTTAATGAGGATTGGGAAGTATGAGATTTGTGTTTATTGCTCATTTCCAGTATGATTTGTATGTTGTTCTTAGCACTCAAAATCCTTCCCAAAATTCTTCATAAATTTTATTGAAATGGCACTTATTCCAGGTCTACCATGTATAAGTCAGCTCAGGTTAAGTTAAATAACACTGAGCTTTATTTCTTCCTTCTCCGTTTCTTCCACTGAAGGGCTAGGATTTCTCTGCCACAGAAAACACCAACAGAGAGCAGTCCTGTAGCTCCATACTACACATGCCATACTTGCATTTCCTTTCCAAATCCACCTAATTTTTACCCCAACTCCTCTTTCAGGCTGCTTGTTAAAACTTACCCACTATGTGAAGCTTACCACCTCATCCACCAATAAAGGTTTTTGTGACTGCCACTCCATACAGCTTCAGAGTGAAATAAATCTATAATAGCCCATTCCTCCCCAGCATACACACAAAGAAATACATCGACATTGATAATTAGTTTATATCTAATAAAATCAACTAGAGGTAGATTTTTAAAAATTCTTCCAGAAAATTTGTATTATGACAGATTTGCTACATATAAAAGGGAGCCCTTTTCACCATGTTTAAATCCTAATTAGCAAAAATATACTTATCATGCCTTTCCTTCTCCAATTTTTTCCCTCTGTGAGCATAACCTCTAGAGTTCTCTTACTTTCTTGCTTGTAAATTTTGTTTTAAATGTTGTCCTAGAAAACAATCCTTACAAATTAATATAAGTGAAAATCAAAATTTCTGTGTCAAAGTGATAATGAGCTGGGTAGCCATCTGCTGCCCTCCATCACCTCTAACACGAGCAGAGTTGGAGACCTTACTATCTCTTGCAAAGATCTCTCTGGACTTTCAAAATGGCTTCCGAATTAAGTCTTTCTACCTCTGAAATCTATCAACCCTAAACTGTCTCCACAATGCTACTGGAGTGATTGACACTTGTGCTAACAACTGTCACTGTCTCCCCATCAATTATAGTAGTACCTCTGCCCACAGCCTTACATCTTACCACTCTTCTTCTGGGTCTTTCTTGCTCCTTATATCCTGTCCTCCATGAAGCCTGGCCCAACATGCCTTGCTATTTCTCACCTCTCTGAAAGCTCAGATCACTCTCTCCCTCTAGATTACAACACACACACACACACACACACACACACACACACTGCAAGCACACAGGGTCTGCTTCACAAACACATAATAATCCTTTAATAAATAGCTCAGAAGTAACATTGTCTAGTTCAGGTAATCTTTACTGTCATCCACACACCATCATTTTCTATGCTGTTGATATATCACACAATATGGTCATTTATTTGTTAAATGTCAGCCTGTTCGTTTTTGAGCTTCTTTAATTCCAACAACTGTATTTATCTTTTTACCTCTAGCCTCCAGTCCAACATGGGGTACACAGTAAATTTTAGTAAGTGTTTATTGAATGAATGAATAATTTTAATTCTATAGTTTATCTAGTAAACCCTTAGCTAATACCTTCTGCAATAGTTTAATCAATTATTTAATAAATGTTCATTTGGTATGTTGTATAAAACAATGTACTAGACATTATTGTGAGTTCCAAAACTGAATGAAGTATGGCAAAGTAGCTGTGCTTTGGAAGAGAGGATAACTAATGCACACATGTCATTGTAGTCAAAATGCAAAGCACAAAACACCACAGGTTCCATAAAAATGAAAGCATATTTTTGTACCAATTAGAGAAGGAATAGGAAGGAAGTGCCAAACTCTTTAGTGGGATAGAAATTACGTAATCAAACAAATTGTTCAAAATCTTTAGAATAAAGTTTATATGTGATGACAGAAGAACCAACTCTGGGTAGAGTACACAGAATGCAGCACATGAATGATGTATTATAGAGTTTTACACCTAGAACCTATGTAATTTTTGTTGACCAAAACAATTTAACAATTAAAAAAAGAATAACTAGATGCAGAGAAAAAAAATAAAGTTCAGATTTTGAATGAATCTTTTACTACTTTTTACTGCCTTTTCAGCTAATACTCAAAAATGTCTTTCTTATAGCTTAGAAATATAAATCTGAAGGAATATTATGGATGTGTAGTCAATTACCTTATTTTATAAAAAAAAAAAAAGGCAGAACTAGATCTCAGAGCTTCTTTCTTCCATTCTATTAATGTAACTCTTCCCATACGTGTAATGAAAAACTGCCTCAGCTTTTAAAAATTAATTTTATATATTGCTATTTGATTTGTGGAAACTCTAGACACAGACCCTAAAATGTGGACAGAGAAAAATGAAAGATAAAATTTTGCCTGAATCTAGGACTATATAAAATTATAGTAAATCCATTTCAAAATTTGCTTTTCTGTATTCATATCTTTTAAGTATTATTTATGGGTAAAAGTTAAGATGAATACCAAATTATGTAAGACTTAACTTTGACAATAAAATAACTTTAAAGTCATTTGAGGTATAGATAATCTGCAATGTTTCATTTGTTTCTCATTGGACTTTTAAGCATTTGGCAAATTATAGATTCTTACTGATAGAAGATAATGTATGAATTTATATAATACAACTTCGTATAGTTTGTATTAGTAAATAAAATGAATACAAACAGAATTTGTTGAATCATTCAACTATATGGTTTACTTATTTCTATGTACAAATATAAGGTATAGAAGTATATAAAAAAAAGTTTTTATACTTTTAATACCTACACAAGAATTGAGACTAGATAACATCTTTTGCCTATCATATTTAGGAGTTATATTTTATATTTGAAAATAACATCATAACTGAAACTTTATAAATTCATTCTGTTTTCTTCATATCAGTTTCTTCCATAACTAGCATTTGGCAAAACTATGCATTTTATCTGTTTCATTGCATATTACACTAAAACAGTTAGGTGAAAAAAAGATTTAATATCACTGTAATGGAACTTTGGGGAATAAAAATTCTCATTTCTCTTTCTGCAGATGGTTAGATTTTCCAAATAATCCTCTTCTGATGAAAACTATAAAGAAAAATATATCCATCCCCAACTCACCATAAACCTCAACTCAAAACTAAACCTTAAGAGGAAATTCTCCAATTCTGTTTCATTCTTATTCACATGATTATTTAAAAATTGGAAGAAGGTGTTAAAAAACTTCTTTTAAGTTTGTGGTGTGAGTTACATCCTGGCTCAAGCAACATAATTTGTACACCACACCTTAAGATTAGATGACATGAGAACCACAAGATAAAACACATCTGACAGCCTTCTTTTCCTGGAGTTTGACCCAAATGGTGAGTATCTTCAGCACAAATATGAAAGTACTAAGCCATGATGTATTACAAGTTACAGGGAGGATAAATGTCGAATAAAGATAATGGTCAAGTGGAAACTTGACAGGTGGTAACTTATGACCTAGTTGATGTGAAAAATCATCTGTCATATCCTTGAAAGTATTACATTTCTAATCTCTGTTGCCAAGTATGTTCCCTTTTGGAAAAATCTGGAAGTAAATATTACAACTTGATTATAGGTTTTTACTACAGTTGCAGTTGCCAAACTTTGAATTTCATAGATCAATAAAATTTCAAATATATATTTTGAGGTTAATGTATAGTTACCAAACTTAAAATCTTTTTTCAGGTTAGAACTTTTTTTAAAAAGAAAAAAATCATTATAACAATGATCATATTTCAAAACTAGAAAGTTCTAAGCAAAATAGTGGGAAGGGCACAATATCTGAATAAAGAACAACCTTTCAAGATTAAGAACGTAATAACTTCACTTAAAATTCATCCTATTGTACTAACCCGTCTCACTTCAGGACAGACTGGTGAAGTCTTGAAGGAAGAGAGGGATGAACAAAAGAGTCAAGGAAATTTAACAGAATACAAAAGTGGGCAAAGAAAAAAAAAGTGAACAAAGAATACTGCATTTTATAAAAGCTTTATTCAGTAGGATTAAGGGTTAGTTTCTTCTTTACATGTCTCCCCATTGGTACAGAGCTGGAAAACTAGCACAACCAACACATTGGTCTAATGAAACCATCACATTTAGCTTCAATTTTTAAAGGAACTGCAGAAATTTCTGAGGATATTGTAGTATTTATTCTAAAATGTTGCTCATTTTCTTGGCAAATATTAAAATAGGACCTAAGTTATCTGGGGTTTAATAATGCTATAGCTTTCTTTGAAAGGCTCCTAAGAGTTTTAGGACCTTCCTGAGATATATTTGAGAAGAAAAATGCTGGCTCTACATAATACTTTACTGCTGAGCATCAGTCATCTTGTCTTAGGTGAACGCAAGCCTACCCAGTTGGTGTTCTTTCAGCACCTACAGTGTCCCATGAGAGGTAAGTGCCAGGTTCTAGGCACTGTCAACACCAAACTGAGCCCTTGTCCTGCAGGTGACTTAAAGCCAGATATGCACACTGAAGTAATAGAGAGTAATTTTTTCATAAGAAAAAGAAAGCATGATTATGAATATTCCTTAACAATACTGTGAAACAGTTCAGAAACTTATCCTTAGGATTTAAGTCCAAAAACTACTTTAATGTTGCTCACTAATGCAACATCCCTAAGCTGTCACATTAGTTAATAATAAGAACATAACAATTGTTACCCTATATAAAAAAATTAATACACCAGAAGAAAAAAGACATTGGTATAGTATAGCATGATTGAAAAACACTTGGAATACATAGACAAGACTCCTGCTGTACTGTGTTTTTCTATGTTTTGAAAGTTTCCCTCACTCATTAGATTAATATTTAACACTGTACAGGGTACAGGGTTGAGGGAATGGTATGGTCTGCATGGGGCCTTTCAAGATGTCAAAATAAGGACAGTGAACACAACCAAATGGAATCAAAGAATAGCATAACCAAAGTAACACTAAAAATGTAAAGGCCAAATATACGTAGTTGTGTGTTACTTATGAGAGAGCAAATCTTATCCACTTTGTTAGTAAATTGTTGTTAGTTAATTCAATAAATAATTCTCAAATTTTGGAGAACCATCACATACAAATGTTAAATATGTGTTAGTAAGAGATCTCCCTTCACATCAAAGCACTTCTCAGTTAATGATAGTGGCTATTACATTCCATATATAATGTGAATGTCTCAAGAACACTTTGGCAGAAATAGTACCATTTAATGTAGCACACTTTTTGTCCTTCACACATCCTCTGTTAAGAAATAAATTATTGTGCTAAAGAAAGAAGTTTGTGATGTTAAATTAATAGATATAAGCTAAACACTTAGGTTGGAAATGCCACCTTTGGAGTTATATCCTTTATAAATTGTTATGGAAAGTTCTGAAAAATCAATTTTAACCTTGTACAGGAACTAAAAGCAAAATAATCATGAAGTGTGTCAAGACAGAAAGGAACCACAAGCCAAAGAATAGAAAAAAATTGGACTTCAGAGAGTAAAAACAATAAATCCTAGATACATTGGTCCAATTTCCATAGTAAATCAGCTTATGATTATTTTATACTCTATGTGCTTTTCTACCACTATTAAAACAATAAGTAACATCCAGGAAAAGACCCAAAATTTGTGCCTAAAAAAGTCTAATGTTATCAAAAGGAAACGAAATCTTGTTATTTTGGAAATGCAGGCAACTGTCTGGCCCGAATGAACACACAGTGCTTGTTGCTAAATGCTTATAATTCACCTAGTCCTCAAAGAAAAGTTTAGTTGTTTTATGAGAGAAATTAACGTTTCATTGTTTCTCCCTTATTTTTCTACAAACAGTCACATGTTAAAGTTAAATGGCAAGCTGAAGATTGAATTTAATCAGGCAAATCTGGACTCACATCTTTGCAAGTCAGTTTCTTTGCCCAAATAATTAGAAGAATCTATACCTTGTGTAGTTGGACTGGAGATTAAATGAGATAATGTATTTGAATGCTATCACATATTAAGCATTCAAAAGTATCTATAGTACCAGTAGCCGTAGGAAGAGTTGTAATTTCAAAGTACATGAGTCAGAACAAGGAAAAGTAACAGATCTAAATACATCGTGGCATTAGGCATGATAATCTGATTCATTATTCTGACCAATGGGATGGTATTGCCAATGGCATTCGAGTGGTCTGTGTAGAAAAACATCCTGCAACCCAGCCTCATTAGGGATGTCCTTACTAATAGGATAGGAATAATTGTAGTCTGCTGACCAAAGCCTCTTCCTTCTTTGAGAGGTCATGGCCAGCTCTGCCATCATTGGCTTCTTTAACTTACATTTTTCTAGGCTTCCAATATTGCCCAACTTGTCTTTTGGTTGTTATTCTTGCTAGTCTTCCTTTAAATATGCTAACACCTTTGAAGTCTTTGTAGTCTCACATCCCCAAAGGTCCTATTTCCTTTCCCCCTATCACATGAGATAGTTAATTAAAGAATTGATCTGAAAGTTTAACTTTCTACACACAATGCAATATATAGATGATGTACTATAGAATTGTACACTTGAAACCTATATAATTTAACCAACCAATGTCACCCTAATAAATTTAATTAAAAACAAGGAAAGAAAATATAAAGTTTAACTTCCTAGAGGGCAACCTTTTTCTCCACTTCAAATCAAAGGGAAAATCACCAAGAATAGTAAAACAAGAATATCTGCAAAATACAATCATATTTACTTTTCACATTTTTTTATACTACTGCAGTGTAAACTTCAGTTAGAACCTAAATTATATTAAATCCAGGATTCAACATGCCTGGGCATATCTGGAAGTCTAGTCAAGGCAACCTAGCAGGGCTTTATTTAAATGACAGGTGGGGAAGTTTCTTGAAATATAATATACTCATCAGAGAACATGCATTTGCTGACAGTGGAGTGGGTGGTAGAGGTGATCCTGAGCACAGGAGAGGTTCTGTCACTTACCTGTTCTTCAATACAAGTCCACTGATGCTTAACATCTAGGGAAAGTAGCTGCAGTAAAACAGTGAATAAAACCCAAAGGAGCATTATTAGACGATGCTACTTTATCATTTCTGCAAAAGTATAGCTCAATTTGGAGTGTCAGAATTATGAATTCAGTGAACTGAGGAAGGCACCTAGATCAACAACTTCCAGAAGTCCAGGAGAGGCCTTTCAGACAGGAAACCATTAGGCAGGGCCCCTGAGACAGACCTTCTTAGCTGAATTAATCACAACAACAACAACAACAAAAGAACCACCCAGAAAAAGAATTAAAACAATCCCTGATATTTCCCTATAGAGAATCCCCAAAGAAATTTTAACACTCATTGTGGGTAGAACTTACCCCATTTGGGATTTCCATAGAGGAAACCTAAGGAGTCAGTGAAACTTTGTTTTGTTTTGGCTATAATGACCTTGCTTTAACTCTCCAGGCTGCTGTCAGACAGGTAAATGTGGATTATATTGACAGGTTATTTCAAATAGTTTCATTCATTAAACTCAGCTTTTTAAAAAAACATTCTCTGTTCCTTCATTTAAAAATTAATTTAAAAAAACATACTTTGGACAGAGAGAAACAATCTTATTTGTTCTGTCAAGGAGGAATATTTACAGTCCAACCAACACAACAAGTTAAAAGGTTAGAATACCATTCTCGATCCTTTCAAACTACTATTTTTGTATATATTATTAAATTGGGCAGTAGTTGTAAAGAACATGGACCCTGGAAATAAAATGCATGAGCTCAAATGTCAGCTGTGTAACCCTGAACAAGTTTTCTAACTTCCTGTGTCATTCTGCCTGTGTTTGTAAAATAAAGGTAATAATTGTCATGGTGGTATTGAGAGGATTAAAATGATTAATACTTTTAAATACTTAGAACAATGCCAGGTGCCTACTTAAGGTTAGCTGAGTAAAAATTAGTTATTAAATGACTAAATATATCCCACAAATGTTTATTGAGTGCACATCTGGGTATAATAAGCACTTCTTACACTGGGAATATGGGAAAGAACAAAACACAAAACATTACCTTCCTCAAGGAGCTCGGATTCTAAATGCTCTCTAAACCATAATCAATAGCTAGATACCGCAGAGTATCATAATTAAACACTTTTATACTATCAGGCATTCAGGGTTTACAGTTTCTCACGTTACACTGAACACACTAATTATAAAAGTTTTTGCCCACATTTTGAATACATTTTTAGAATGAATAGCCAAAAGTTGAAATATTGGGTGAAAGTTTTCACCATTATATTTTAAGAAATATATGTCTGGCTCTTCAAACTAATTTAATTAGCAATATAAAATGTAAATATATATAAACGTGGCTCAAGATAGTTAAATAAGGCTTACAGAAAATATGGTTAAACCACTTTGGAAATTGGATAAAATGATGACAGTTACCACTCTGATTTCAATCATATTAACAATAAATTTAAGCTTTGAAAAAATATAAATAACCTTAGACTTACACTAAGATAATATAGTTTAGTTATATTATATCCAAAAAAATAGCTCTCCATGATGAAATCTTTTTTGGAGGGTAGATTTTGTGCAGATATGAGCTTGCTGTGGTTAGAGAAAAAATCTACAAATTTTCACTGTTCGGATACACTTAAGCACTTCAAAAAATATGTTTTAAAGCAAGAAGGAACTATAGTAAGATAATTTTCAGTGTCTTACTCAATAACTACCAACAGTTTAATTGTGGAATACCATACATTTATGGGTCAGAAGACTGATAGTATTAAATCATGTAGTAAGATTCATTGGGGCAATTATTTCTCACTTAGAATAGGTTATTGCTCATTTTTTTAAACTTTTATAAGACAATTTCGACAAACTTAGTTTTACTCAAAAGTGTATTTAGCATCAAATATAAAAGCTACTTATTGAAGACTATTTCTGTTTGCAACATTATGGTCTGAAGATAATATTTTATCTGATATTCCTAATTTTAGAGCCAAAATAGTTGCTCTCAAGAGGAACTTACCTGCTTCTGTTTGGGGAGGACAAGGAATGCTATAAAATTCTTTGTGTTTCCATTGTCAAGAACTCAGAGCTAAATTTAGGACTTAGCTGCAAAAATAAGCAAACCCTATAGCTGATAGACTTATTTCTTCTTTCTGTTTAGCTAAAATTAGTTCTTTTGTTTTCTTTTTAATTATTCTGCTTATTATGTATTTGAATATTCAAAGCAGTATCAAATCCATATTGGCAGAAGTTAAGCTTGGAAGTCATTCAAACATAGATGATCGTACAGCCAATTAAAATTCTTCCCCAAATCACATAGTGACAAGTATACTTCAGCATCACGTTCAGTCTCACCATGACCTGTAATTCGATTAAACATCACCTTAGATAGGGTCTGAGAACAATTTTACTACCATGTACTTAAAGACTGTAATCTGCCCTCCATGTGAAACTACACAGTAGAAAATCTTCAGGGAAAGAATTAATCTCTTTGGTGTAGGGGTATAACTTAAATTCTAGAACTGGTTCATTCCTTAAACCAATAATTGTTCCCACTGAAATGATAAAAAGAAACTTTAAAATGAAAAGTAATATCTGCATTGACTAAAGTACAGGGAAAAAGCAATTCTCATGTACATCTGATGAGAGTTGCAATTAATAAATATTCAAAAAGCAGAACTGTCTAGGTGCAGCAGTTCTCAACCTATGGGTCGTGACCCCTTGGAACTGTATTAAAGGGTTGTGGCATCGGGAAGGTTGAGAACCACTTGCCTAGTGGTTAGCAACAAGGACTTGGAGTCAGGAAGACCTAAGTGTCAGTCCTGGTTTTTACTGGTTGTGTGACATTGGCCAATCTTTTTAAGTTTCTTTAAGTCTCATTTATTTTACCACCTTTAAAATAGGTATAATGATAAAATTAATTTTGTGATGTAGTGATGATTAGGTACAGTGCCTCGCACACTTGTAAGCATTCATTTGATTGATTATTACTTCTTAATATTGTGATTTGGCAGTATAGACAAAGCTTTTAGATTAAACATTAGCTTCTAATAAAAAATTCCACTTTTAAGAATTCAGCCTGAAGAAATAAGTAAGGACACCCCCAATTATTTAGCTGCCAGGACACTGCAGAATTCCGCTCATAATCCTGAGCATCAATTGTGTGTGTTGAGTCATGGAGTTGGAACGAGAAGGTAAAAGCTGAGTCTATAATGACTCCAGGTTTTGCCTGCTGCTAATTATCCATTCTGTGATTCAAAGTGAAATAAAAAATTTAAAACTTTGATTATTATGTGAAAATGACATTACCTGGAATAGCAATCTTAAAATTTAGAAGGCAAAAAAACTTTAGAAAATAATCCTCAATGTGAAAGTTTCTCTGAAGCTTTAAGTTTGTTTATTTTGTTGTTGTTTTGTTTTTAAGAAATGCTTTTAGCTGACAATAACCGATTAATAACAAGATTATCTCTCGGGCAGTGTTTCCGTGGTGTGATGCCCTGTATTAAAATCCACTGGTGTGTTTGGTAAACATGCATATTCCTGTGTCCATCCCAGGCCTGTACAATCAGAATCCTGGACAGGAGTTTGGAAAGCTGCACATTTTAAAAGCACCCAGAGGTTAGACCAGCTGAAGCTTTGGCTCCATTCCCCTGGGAGATGAGGAGCCCCAGTTTATGTGGGGGAGCAGTTGCAGGCCTTCTCAGATGAAAAGATACATGAGGTCATGGCCCATCAAAGCATTCTTTGAGGAGAAAAATACAGAAACAGGTGACTTTTTGAAGAAAAATGGAAGAACATAGTTTTTGATTGCCCTTTTCTGACTTGTGAGGCTATATTAGATCATTTTAAATATGGCCATGTATGCCCGCATCTGTTTCTGACATGTATATTTGCAGAATTCTATCAGTGAGTTTTTCTTTAAAAGTTTCATCTGTAAAGAATGTAGTACATGTAAGCATTCCATTCCTTGTGGGGTACTTACTTACGAACTCGTACACCCCTAACAAAAAAATAGCAGTTGTCCAGGTTAACTCTGGCAACGAGTTTCATTTTTCTCTCTCCACTCTTCGTCACTGGTACAAGCCCTAAATTTATGGTCACAGATGAATGAAGCTGAAAGATAGGCTATCAAAAGGCAAATGTGGTCCACTCGATGGCAGAACAGAAGGTATTCCCTCTGCCTTCTTTCTATGTGATAAATTGTTTATCATTTAAGTTGCTTGAGGTGACAATAAAGAATGGATAAATCATTTTTAATTTTTCTATCACTTTTTCAAGCAATTCAATTTCTAAAAATAAAGTGAAAGCAGCATCCTAGTAACTCATACTCATATGACTATGGGCCTGTGGACCTATTAACACGAAGTGGACCTTTGCTTGGGAGTCTTCTAGATATAATGTCATGGAAATCAGGTGTTTAAAGATGACAATGGTTCAAGGAAATTGATGATGGATGCAAGAGAAAGGGATATAATTTCCAGTTGATATGTAATTTTTTAATGCACCGAAGATTTCTATATGTGTGTGTATTCATGTATGTTAAGTATGTATATATCAATACAGTAAACACTCCATTAACTAGAACTCAAGCAAATGGCAAAATTTCAAGCAACTGGAAAAAAATTCTTGCCAGTTTCTTGAGAGTGCATTTGCTTGAGCTCCAGTTAACAGACGGTCTACTTACATTTATCCAGCATATACCAATCCCCATAAGTGATCATTAGTTAGCTGAGAGTCTACTCTATCTTTGTCTATACTGTAGGATATGCATACACATTATAATATATAATTATTAGGCATATATGTTAAAAATAGTTCACATTAATGACAAAAATAAAAATGTAATGTAAACCAGAGTTTTAGAAGTTTTTAAAAAATATTCTAATATCCAAAAATCTGTGTTTAATACAGTATGTGACATCTGAAACCATGTGTTTTTTATTTCTCTTGGTCAACCTGGCACCAACCAGTCCCATCCATCCCATGCTAGCTCCCATTTTCCCCACTCACATACATGCACACGCACAAATCCTCCACATGTGAACAGGCCAAGTCTCCTGATGTAATTTCTCAGCAACTGAGATTTCGTCTCTCCATGATATGATGCCATTTCTAGGTGCCTCCGAGGTGGACATTCCTTGTGCTTTATAAAGGGCTGTAAGTTTCCGTCCAGTGTCTACATCTCTCTCATACAACTGAGGCTTCCTAGCCTGGAATAGTGAAAATCCTAGCCAGAGGGTCAAGGGGTGGAAAGACTAGAAGGACAGCAGCAGAATGTTCTCCTGGCATCTGGGAATCTTGAGACAGAGAGATAGGGGTGGGGGGACCAGAGTGAAGATGCAAAGAGTGGACAGTCTGTAAGAGTCACTTAAAAATATAGCCAAACATGGCAGACTGTCCAGAACCCTTAGCACTAAACCCCCAGAGGTCATCCCTCTGTAGGAAAGTGGAGAAATAGGCAAGTACATTTATCATATGTTTTGACCCAATCCCCGGAGCACTCTTTAAGAGATTCTTTCAAAGATTACATTGGCCCAATACTCATTTATAGATTTAAAATAAATCTTATTGTTCAGTTAGCTGCAGTAGACTCTCCGTTAACCAGAACTCAGGCAACCGGAACTCTCAAGCAACCAGCGAAATTGTTTTGCCACTTGTTTGAGATTTTGCTGGTTACATGAGAGCATTGGTTGCTTGAGTTCTGGTTAATGGAGAGTCTACTTACATTTATTCAGCATCTACCAACCCTCATGGGTGCTGTTTAACTGAGAGTCTAATGTATTTAAGGTTTTATAAAGCCTGAAAATAATAACAGTTTGACATAAATGCATTTCTACAAAAAATAAATACAGTAATTAGAGCCTGCCTTAGTTTAATTGAGAGAAATTTCTGTAGCTAAACGTAAAATAGGAGCTAAAACAGGAGCAGGGAGCCCACTTGGAGGTGAGAAAATAAAGCGGGCAGGCCAAAGGCATCTGACATTCTTCACTCAGCTGCTTCATAATTTTCCCGAGGACCTGCTTGTCCCCTTATTGATGGAACTGAAGATATGCAGGTGCACTTTCGGGACTTAATCTTCCAGGAGGCTGGGAGCGAAGTGTGTTGGCCTGAATTCTGCCTGATTCTGCCTAGGCATGGCTGATTCCTCTACCCGGCCAGGTCAGTACTGCCTACTAATTCAAGAAATCTCCTGCAATGACTCTCACCTTTCTTTACATAAAACAAGATGGTATTATGTCATTCATTTGTAAACTCTCACATCTCTGTCCTCCCTTTGGATTTGCTGACTCAACTTATCTCTGTTTCTCCAGCCACATACTCTAATATTTCCTCAGTCCAAGGACAGGAGTTCTGTCTTGGTCTTCTCACTCTATCCACTCTTGTAGGATATTCTCATCCCTCCTCATGGCTTCAGTTATGATATTTATATCCATACACACAAATATCCAAGCTGAGTCTTTTTCTTAAAGTTCTTCCTTGAGGCCTAGACCCTAATATTGAACTGTGCACTAGAAAGATCCTCTTAAATATCCAGCAGACACCTCAAATACCAGTGTCTACCATGTAACTCATCATGGCTAAGACTGCATGCCCTGTCTCCACACTGACACCATCACTATTGTCCTGGGTCACTAACCGGCCACCACTGAGATTCTCATTCTTGTTTTCACAAGCCACTTTTCCCTCCCACATCAAAACAATCCCTTAGCCCTGTCACCCTAAAGAATTCTGTAACTCTCCAGTCTCCTGCTTCTAGCAAAGTCCAGGCTAACACCACTTTTATCCTCTGATGAGGAAAAATGGTGTTTCTGTATTCCCTTCTGTTGTCTTTAACCCCTATTGGAAAAATTCCAGAATGTTGTAAAAACTCCAACTAATGAAGCCAATTCTCCATTCAAGTACGCCAGGACTTGCCTGTGCTTATGGATTCAAATCCACGTGTTATTGTTGCATGAGAGTCTTTATCTTTCTAACCTTAACAGAGAGTTAGGCTCTTCTATTTCCACAGCATTAGTTCCCACTTACCTTCCTTTACACTCTTTACATTACCAAGCTCCAACTGATCTCAGTGCTTACCTTCATTCCAGGTTTATCTTTTCGCTTGAACTTGACTTATCCCACTCCTTTGGCAAGGTCCCTTCTTAGTATTAGTGATAATATTATTCTTTTCTTCTTTAATGTTTTATTTAAATCTGTTGGGGTGACATTGGTAGATAACATTATATAAGTTTTAGGTGTACACCTTTATAATGCATTGTTTGTCTATTCCATAGTGTCCTCACCACCCAAATTCTAGGCTCCTTCCGTTGCCATATATTTGACCCCTTTTGATCATTCATCTGATTTGAAATCTTAAAATCTTGCTTAAGACACAGATATTCTATGGGTAAGGAAACAAGTTAAGTCATTAATATTAGTGTTCAAATTAGTTTACCGGGTAATCTACTTATAATACCCTTACCTGTACCTTGAGAGAATAGGACCAGGACCCCAGATAAACATTCACACAGAAAAGGAAGTAAAGTGGAGTTAATGCAAAGGGGGTGTCAAAATAGAGCCTGCGATTTAGGAAACGCTCTTGTACTAATCTCTCTGCTGGCTGTAAACAAACATGGTTTCTCACTTCAAACAGGACAGCTTTGCAAGTATCCTTGGGTATAATTTTTTATCTCCTTTACATTTAAAACATATGCTATACTGGCACGGCCACCAGAGGAGTGATAGCATCTTTACTAACGGAAATACAGTTTTATACTACATGAAAAACTGCTATAAGAGATTGATTCAGGGTAGTGGCTGGAAGTGTTGGTGGAAATAAAAATATTATTTTTGCTGCAATTGCCAACCTAATGAGCCATCTGTGGAAATAGCAGTGCCTAGCTCCTATATAGCAGCTTCACATATTACCATATTTAATGTATGTAATACTAAGTTTGGGGGGAGGTAAAAATAGTAAAACAGTATCTTCTGAGGGATGTTAGTTAGCATGTGTCTTTAATTAAAAGAAGAAAAGACTAAAATTAATTATCGCAAAGCTGATTGTCAGTACTTTAGAAAAGCAATTGAATACTTATTGAACTCTCTTTCAAACACACGTCACTGGACAGGTAGATGAGTAACAAGGAGACAGAACATGAGAAGAAAAAAACAGATAGAGAGTGCACTTGTCCTTGGATGCTAAGCCAATTTAATTCAAATTATGTGAAGCGCAAAGAATATTTTGATCTAAGGGCTACAATATACCAAATAATGAAGAATAAATCAGAAAGTTGACACGTGACACATGATCACTTTTGGTGTCATATGTGAGCCAGAGTAAATAAAACATATGTTAATTGGGATTACAGTTTTTTGAAAGTACTTCTGTTTGGCTATAGTAGATGAAGAATCTCTGTGTTCAGATAATTAAATTAAAATGATATGCTGCTTCTTTTCGGTTTGCTCTTCTCAGTGAAAGGAATTCCACTAATGTTCTTCATTTCCTCAATAGCTACAGCAGTTACCTTCCCATGTTAAACACTGTGGTCCATGACTCAAAAAAGGACATGTAGAAACGCAGACCTCTCTTAACAATGAAAGCACTGTTGGTTGGAAAAGAGACAGGCTTAGACAAGAGAAGCTAACTCTGGCATTTCTCTGTTTTTTAGAGAAAAATAAACAATTTGGATTGATTGAGAAAAGAGATTGGAAAACATATTGAAAGACAAATCAAAGACCAAATAAGAATGTGATGAACAATTGTCCTTTATTTCGGATAACAATCCTTGTATCCTCCATATGGAAAAAGAAAAACAACTCATAATCCAGCCCTCGCAAGCTGCAATAGGTGTTAAAGATGGCTGAGGAGCAAACTCCAGAAGTCTTTCATGTGCTTTGCCACTGAAAGCACTTGGAGAGAGTTAGTAAAAAGTCCTGAAACCTGGCTAACAGATGTGTGACCACATTCTCATCACAAGAAAGACAAGAGAAGAAAGGGTCTTTCTAAAATTTGTTTGCAAAATGATATTTCTGTCTTACTACCCTAAATATGCACAGTTTATATCGACCTCAGAGAGGGATCTCTACAGCTAAAGATGATATTGCTTGAGGCATTCACGGTTTAGCAATTGACAAATTGCCTTCATATGCACTGCCATGTCTTGGGCACAATATTTTGAAAGGCCTAATTCAGAAAACATCGTAGCCTAAGAAAAACATTTTAATGGAAACTCCAATGAAAGATTGATGATACCTATATTGCAAGTTTCTAATTCTTGCAAGAGAATACAGACTCTCCTGTTGTCACTCTGGGTCAGTCACCACAGATGGGCATTGGACACACAGCCAGGCACTGAGGGGAATAAAAGGGTTTACCGGATGTATATTCTCTGACTTCAAGGGATATGCTACTTTCTCTGCTTCCTCAAACTTTTCCCAGGTCTCTATTTGGCACAACGGGAGGGACTCGGGATCCCTTTTTTCATTGCTAGGCCTCATCTCCATTTGCCATCCCGGGCATAAACTTTCTCTTTGCTGTAAGCACAGTCAGAAAGTTAACAAAAATAAGGAGATGTAGCAGTCCTGGGGCAGAAGGGTGGCTGAAGTAATCTCTACCTCCTTTCCTTCATCATCTTCCCCAAAGAGAGCCACAAGCACGTAGAAGATTGGGTCACGTGGTTTTAGAATACACATGTCTTAAACCATGGTGAAAGTACAGCAGAAGCATCATAATGATTGAGCTAGTCTATGAGGCATTTCCAGCTTCCTTGAGCCATAATTGGTCATTTCCTAACAATTATTGACATAGACTTCATATCTATTTTTATTGCAATGCTTAACGAGTTAAAGGAAAATGATTTATTTATAAGTCCTTCTTTTTGTTCTCCTAGGCCTGTTAAACTGTGTCTTTCACAGCACAGCTAATGTCTTATATAGATCATGTCTTTTCTCTCCCAGCCCATCCCTCTTTTCCCCAAATCTGCAAATGCATAGCACTCTGGCACTTAGTAGGCAGTAGAAAAACATTTGTTTGGTCAACAAATAAATGAATGACTTGCAGATCTGAGCCAATACATGAAGGGGGGAAAGTTTCCAAATAGAACGCCAAAATCACCCGATTAGACTCACTTAGGCAGCACATATACTAAAATTGGAATGATACAGAGAAGATTAGCGTGGCCTTTGTGCAAGGATGACATGCAAACTCGTGAAGTGTTCCATATTTTGTGCAGAACCCCAGCCTCCTCACACCCTTTAAAGAAAAATCACCCTGTCACATGTTTGTGCCCAAGTATTGGAATATATTAACTTCAAAGGCAGAAAATAAAAGAACTTGTATGAAAAATATATGGAACATTTCAAGGGCATGTGTGTACATATGTATGCATTTCCTCCCAATATAATGTTATTTTGAGTCTAAATATGCTAATGGCATTCTTCTGAACAAAATGAAATGCTATCTTTCTGTTTGTTAAGTAGTTTGCACTAAATATTTGAGCAGATACTACAAAATGTGTACATGGTCCAAACCAAGAGCAAGCACTGGGTCTGAGATCCAGAATGCAGCGAATGCAGCTAGGGAACAAACAAACAAACAAACAAACAAGCAAAAAGGAAGATCCTCCAACAAGTCTCAAGAGGAAAGAGGACAGGCTCAGGAAGGCTTAAGGCCAAATCCTGCTCATCCAAGGAAGTGAGAACTGGAGTGTTTCAGTCTCATTTTGCTTGAAACATGGGAGAGTTATTCTCAGCATAACTTAAGGAAACTGCTGCTCCTCACCTCAGCACTTCCAAAGACCTACCACGCTGGGGCCTTGGGGCCCAGACAGCATGATGGAAAGGTGGTGTTGCTCAGAGGAGAAGCCAGAACCTACCATCAGGGCAGTAAGCCTGGGATGGGCTACAGAGCCTGAGGAGCGAGGGTTCTGAGGCCCAGGGAGTGGTGAGTGTGATGTGCCACCACGGCGGGGACAGTGAACATAGAAAAAGACAACCCCCAAAACTCCCTTCTGGGTAGATTTCGGAATCTTGTGCTCACGTTACTGCCTCTAATCTCCTTTCTCTTTCATTTGAATGACTGTTACATCGACATATGACCACATTTTACCTTAAAATCTGTTGGAAAGGCACCCCTTTTGGAACCAGAGAGGAAGGAAAGCAGCCATCCACCTGCTCTTTCCCAGCTGTGTTTTGGGTACTGCCAATCTGATGGGTAAATTAGAGAACAGCAGAAGCGAATGCTGTAGGGGTCTCCCTGACAGCAATTCACATAGGGAGATTCCAGAAAATTCCAAGCATGGCACCAAAACCTAGAAGAATGCTTGTGGCATAGAGGTGGCCCTGCACAGGGAGCAACATCACCCAGGCCCAATCAGTACATGGAGTTTTTTACAAGTGACAGTCCTTACGAGTCTGTGGGTGTCTCCCTCAAATGCCTTTATGTCCATCAGGGAAGAAAGGCTAAGGTGGGCAGGAATGAGCAAGGAGTATGGGTGAATTCTGCTCTCATTGGCATTCCAGAGGCTTAACTATATAGATCAATAGTTGCTCATCTATCCTGAGTTCAAGCTTTAAATACACTTCATTTTGTTAGAAAAGTAAAGTAGTTAAAATTCTAGGTGTCTTTTAATAATAATGCTTATATGGACAACAAATGCATGTTTTGTCACTTGGGGATATATGAGTGTGTAAATTGTTTTGTTTGGAAGAAACCTACTAATAAAGCAATTGTAGAGCACTCAGTCTTCAATAAGATGGTTCTGGCACTTAATTTTGAAACCCCTTAGCAGAGATCAGAATGTCTTGTTTCTTCTAGTTTTGTTTAACTCTTCTTCATCTCTAGAAAATGCTAATGGCTGTATTTTTATATGTTAATTGCCTCCTGCTAAAAATTGTCTTTCAATCCTTTTTTTAAAAAGTCTCTTATTCTAATCAACCTCTAGAGAAATTTATTGTCTGAACAGAGGTATTCTTGTTTTGATTTGTACAAATCACTGTGCGAGATCAACAAATGCTTCGCTGATGACTTCACTTGCACAAATTTGCTTGGAGATAATGAATACCATTTAGCTAATGTGCCAAAGGAATTGACATGTTCTGTTGTGGAATTTATACCTGCATTTAATCTTTGTTCTTTTTTAAAGATGAGGAAAATCATTTTATTTTCTCTGTGTTTACCTGAAGTATTTTAGGTACTTTAAGATTTGACAGATAACACATTTGTGTCCACCCTTCTCTCTTACTCTGTAGACATCATAATGTGTAGTCATTTTGAATCTTACACGATATAAATAATGTGGACTATAAAATAAAAAATAAAATTTCTTGTAATTTTCCTTTATTATAATATTTCCTATTAATATTATGTAGAAAGACATTTGAATGTTTTAACTGAATTTTCAGGTATCATTTTAATTTTAGCTTTGCTTTTGTTGTTGTTCAACAAATATTTATTAAGCAAGTTCTATGTCAAGTTATTATTATTACTAGTTATAATTTCAGCAAAAAGAAAAAAACAGTATTTCAGTTTCTAAAAAGTTTTAAATATGTATGCTTTGAGAAATAAGCTCCTAATAATAATCATAATCATAACAAATAATGTTTGTAATATGTTTAATAATTTACCAAACTATAACACACACATAGTCTAATAATATACTTCTCTAAGAAATCCTGAGATTGAATAGATATTATTATCTCCATTTTATAAACAAAAAAATGGAGACTTATAGGTGAAATGACCTGCTTACCTAGTGGTAGAGCCAACATTAGAGCCAGTGCTAGATTTCAAAACTGTCTTATTTCTACTGCACCAAATAACAACTCAGAAAGCACTGAAGACAGACATAAGAGTGATACAGATAATTTGCTACAGTGATTAGACAAAAAAAGTGGCTAAAGAAGTGGCATTGAAGCTAAGCCTGAAGATGGAGTAAGAATTCATTCAGTGGAGACAAAGACAGTAACATTCCAGAAAATAGAATCATGTAAGGAAAGGCACAGGGGTAGGAAAGGGCAGGACATACTGGAGACAGATCAAGGGATCAAATTACAAGTTACATGTTGGGCAAAATAGAGTTAGAAGGCATCCTGAAATCAAAATGCAAAAGGCCTTGTCAGCCAAACAAAGTCTCCACTTTATTTAGTAAGCAATGGATCAATGGGGAGCTACTGAAGATTTTTTTTAATTGGGAAAATGACATACTGATTTTGCACAATAGGAAAATTACTAAGACAATGGTATGAATAGGTTGAAGGGAGAAGAATTTAGAGATGAGGAGGATATTGCAAAAACCCAAGAACAATAAGAATTTGAATCCGCATTAGAGTATTAGTCAGGGGAGGTAAACACAGGAATGATTATTTCAAAAACAAAAACTAAAAGACAAAAGAAAAACAAAAGATGTAGCAAATCACTAAATGTTGAGAAGAAAAAGTGAGAGACTTGTCAATTTTTTATTCTAAAATTGCAAGTCTGAGGGTTAGAAAAACAGTGTTACCATAAACTGAAGTGTAGACATCAGGAGTATGAGGTAATTTGAGTGAGAGGAAGATGATTTCCCTTTGGGGAATGTTGAGTTTGACTTGCTGGCAAAGCATCCATGGGAATACTTGGAGCAAATACATAATAGATTGAGGTTCACCACCATAAAAGAATCCATGGTGGTAGAGCAGTCACGGGAGAGAATGGAGAGAAAAAAGAAATTAATGAATGAAAACTAGGGATGACATAAATTTGTTGACTCAGGTTGTAGTGAGACAAAGTAGAGATTTCAGCAGCAATGGTCAAAGAAGTAGAAGGAAAGATAGTAACAATAAGTATTGTATAATTCTTTAGGAAAAATGACATTCACAAAGACATAATTGGATTCAGAGTAACTAAAGAAAAAAGTTTTGTATAAACATGAGGTTAGAAAACAAACTGTATGAAACTGGAGCAGGAAGGTTCAATACTTTTATGAGAATTTTGAGAAAAATAAGGTAGGTAAAATAAAAGACAGATAAGAAAAAAAAGATCATGTAGTAGCTTGAAATGAAAGCATAATGAAAAGAAAAGCTTTATAGTATATGAAAGACTCAAATATACTTCAACACAAATAGGAAAAGACCAAAGAATATATATAAGAGAGAGGGAAGAAAACCAAGAGAGTCAGTGACCGAAGGGTGTAAGGTGAAGATCTGGGGTGCAAAGAACATTGAAAGAAGAGATACATTGGAAAGAAAATTTAAGGTGGAACGAATCAGAGTATGCTCATAAAGAATGGATCCAATTTTTATTGTTCCCTCTCCCAATACAATCTAAACTGAGCAAAGGGTGGTAAACCACCAAGATCCAATTCTAACAGTAGATTTCACCTTTTTCACAGAAGTAGAATTAGATTGATTAGGTTTTATAAAGTATAGCTAAGAATTAGAAAGAATGTGTTATCCCTTATTTGATACAATTTGATTTCTTCAACAATGTATTAGCAAGGTAATCTGTTGTAGCAGAGCCCCAGAATATCAAGTGGCTTAACCCATTTCTTGTTTAGAAAAAGAAAATGTGCAGCTTGCTGCCACGTTCATTTAATTTTACATAAATACACTCTTTGAGGCTGAAGCAAATCTGACTGGTTTTCAATGTGAAAGTAAAATATGAAAACTGTTCTTGGAGTTATTTCTAAACAGAATTTGTCTCTAATTCTAATGTAACAGAAATGTATGTGATGATCAGTCTTTGCTAATTTTTTTCATGCTGAGGAATGCTATGTTTTCTAGGATTTAACATTTTCAGCAATCAAGAATTACTGTATTTATTTTGTAAATGGAAATACCACTACCAAAAACAGAATTCTATAAATAGAATGATGTCATTTGTTTTCAAAAATTATCGATATACTAAAACAATGCGAAAAAAGTAATAAAAGTGAGATATTTTATGGCAAATTTGGGGGATAAGGTTAGAACTGTAATCCGTGAGTTATCTCAGGGTAAACACTGCAGTTGCAAGCACCACCAGAGAGTATTCTCTGGGCCAATGGGAAATGGGTTAAGAGAAAAAAAGTTTATTTTTTCTTCTGTTTTAGTCTGAGGGAGAGTTCTTAGACAGGCGGTTCTAGTCCACAGTCTTTCAGAGACCCAAGCTGACAAGCATTCTGTCATCCTTAATACATGGCTTTCAAGTTTACTGTGGGCATCACCAGTTGTCCAGGGTCAAAATTTTCCTCCTCAGGAAATTAGTAAAAACCTCACTCACTTCATACACATTTCCTTTGATGTGTCCTGTGGGCACACTTTATTGCTGGGGGCTTGGACAACTCAGTCTCTTGCTGAGTAGATACATGCCAGCTACAATTCTATTTCTAAGAAAGAAGAGGAGAACAGATGTTGGTGGCAAACCAAATATTTTTGCCACTCTTCATTGTGGCTTGTGCTCTAGAACACACTTTTTTCTTAGTAAGATTATAGAAATAGTTTTTCTCTTGAGGAAAGCTAGTTAAGTTACAAGGAAACAAGCTTAGAAAAGAGACTTAAATAAGTTAATTTCTTACTGGCTGAGCTATACTCAACTTCCCTGTTTTTGGAAGGACAGATAAAATCCCACTAGATCATAGATGTTTATTACTTATTTACATAAGTAACACTTACTATTCCTCACTTATGTAATCTGATAATTCTCTGGACACAATTAAATTAGAAATGAGATCAAAGCTACATACTCCCTTTGATGTTCTATTTATATAATTTGTTTCTCTCAGAAGAAAATAATCATAATGTCATGTGCCATGTGAATACATGCAAGTTCTTTCTGACATTGTTGTTTTGAATTTCTTAGCTTTTTCTCATGAAGAATATGTCCTGTGATGTGACATCTTGTCTATTCTCATGGGTTCTTTTTCAATATACAGACTTGGTGGTCTTTCTAACTATTTAAGTCTTCTGGGTTATTTTTACTTTATTGATGTAACTTTTCTGGGCTTCACATTGTTTACTTAAAGCTGCTGGACCTTGTCTCTTCGGTACGTAGAACATGGTGGTAATATGTGGTAATGTGCTTAAATTGTAATGCTAATGCTTAATACCACGATATCATGTCTTGGAAGTTTGATAGGATGAGGTTACACATTTAAAAAGCTATCTAGACATATTATTGGATATTTGGAAACCAAGTTATTCTCATGTATAACCTACCGAATGTTCTGAAAATAACCAACTGTGTGTTGTTGACTAAACTGTGCTTTTTCGGTGTATCTGCTTACAATTGGTTCTTTGTCTGACACTGCCATGAGATAGTTGTATCTTTCTTATTTTTTATTAAATTTATTGAGGTGAAATTGTTTAGAAAAATTACATAGGTTCCAGGTGTACAGTTCTTTATTGTCTACGTGTTACATTGTGTTCTCCCCACCCGGAGTCATTTCTTTTTCCATCACCATGTATTTGAATCCCCCTCCCTCCTTCCCCATCCTCCTTCCCCCTTTTCCTCTGTCAACTACTAAACTATTAATTCAAAAAAATATATGCACCCCCATGTTTACTGCAGCATTATTCACAACAGCCAAGATATGCAAACAACTTAAATGTCCATCAATCACTGATTGGATAAAGAAGCTGTGGCACATTTACATAATGGAGTATTACTCAGCCATGAAGAAAAATAAAACCTTACCTTTTGCAACAACATGGATGGAACTAGAAGATATCATGTTAAGTGAATTAAGTCAGACTGAGAAAGACAAATACCATATGACTTCACCTTTATGTGGAGATGGTTCTACCTTTTGAGTCAGGTCTCTTACTCTTCTGAATTCCTGACCACCAAGTCTGTACATATTATCTTCCCAATCTACCTCATCAGGGGGTTAGAAATTATTTTAAAAACAAACAAGGTACTTTCCAAAGCAAAATCATAAGCACCATTATTTTATTAATAATTCTTCAAAATAATTTTAATTTGCTGATAGATCCAGAGAGTAGCAAAGATTAACAGAGGAGTTAAAAGCAAGAGATCACACAGGATTAGGAAAATCAAACTAAAAACATTTTCCCTCTAAGGCAAAAAAAAGTAAGAAATGGGATTTAATGGGGAAATAATAATTTTTTCTAAAAATAATAATTTTTTCTAAAACTATCTCTAATTTTATTTGGTCTTTTTTTTTCATTAAAAATTAGACAAGATTTTAAAAATCTTCATAAAATAAATTCAAATTGATTTTGATATGGGATTCTACACTTAGAAGTGAATATAAGGAAAACAGTCATTATTGGTATTAGTTAGATACAGGCTGGGTTCTTGTAACAAAGATAGTATATTTCTCAAACAAATAACAGTCCAGAGATGGGCACACAGTCCAGCCTGGCATTGTGTCCACCCATAAAATCCACAACTTCTCCCAATCTCAAGATCCTTAACTTAGTTACAAAGTCTCTTTGTCCATATAAAGTAACATATTTACAGATTCTGATGATTAAGATATGAATATCTTTGAAGGTCCATTATTCAGCCTACTACAAACAATATCATTTTAACATAAACAAAATAGACCTTTATGAAAAATAACTGTATTTCTACAACTCAAATTAAAGTTTAGTGAGAAGAGTGACATTTTTCAAATCTCTTCAATGATTTGATAAACAGAAGACAGCTGAATTTTTATATCTGCTTCTGCACTCAATGTATTGTGATATATTATTTTGGTTGAAGTATCTAAAGAAAATCCATCTTCTCACAGATATTTGTGAAAAGGAGGAGTATTTTAAAAAATTTCTCAGATAATTTTGGATATGCTTATTTAATATTAGACCACAACTTAACAAGCTAGAGTTTATTTAAAGGTTCGTTGCAATATAGACTCTCAGACAATATTAATGAAGTTTTCATATTCTCTCACATGAAAATCCACTTGATAGATTTTGTAGCAAACTAGACCCATCATTTGGAAAATATTAACTCACTAAATTGTACGTATCTTTTTACTAATACAACATGTTATTATGTGATACTAAAATCATTTATTAATATTACAACCAATCTCATTAAAAGTCTTTAAACATTGGAAGGCTATTAAACTCACAGTAGCAGATACAAGTTTGCTAATTCTAATTTCTTCCTTTAAATCTTGAATTTTATCTCTGGCAACAAACACTGTCAGTTGTTTTTCTTGAAGCAACAGGTTCCCTTCATCATTTTCAAGAAAATGCTTGCCAAGTCTGAATAACCATGGTTTGTCTATCAGTTGTTTTTCTCAAATAAAAATGGTGTGACATTATAAAATAATAATAAGTGAATAATTCAGTTCTCAACTCAAACATTTGCACAAGTGCTTTTCTTCAAGATGATATACTTCAGCAGACACAAGTTATTTATACATATTTCTCATCTCTTTTTTAACATTTTTATTAAAATATAGCTAACATATAATATTATGTTTATTTTAATGGTACACCATAATTATTCAACATTTTATATACCTCAAGGAATAATCACCATGATAAGTTCACCAACCATCTGACACCTTACCATGCTATCACAATACTATTGACTATATTGGGTATGCTGTATCTTACATCCCCATTACTTATTTACTTTATACCTGGAAATTTGGAGCACTTATTGCCCTTCACCTTCCACCACTTTTTTAATTTCTCAAGTACAGTTGACATTCAATACTGTTTGATATTAATTCCAGGTGTACAGCATAGTGGTTAGACATTTATATTAAGAAGTGATCTCCCTGACTAATCTAGTACCCACCTGGCACTATACGTGGTTATTATCATATCATTGACTATATTCCCTATGCTTTGCTTTACTTTCCCATGACTATTTTGTAACAAATTTGTACTTTTAAATCCCTTCACCCTTTTCACCCTTGCCCCCAACCTCCTCCCATCTATCACCCCAATAAATCCAGTACTCATCTGACACCATATACAGTTATTAAAATATTGACTATATTCCCTATGCTATACCTTACATCCTCATGACTACATTTTAACAACCAATTTGTACTTCTTAATTCCTTCCCCTTTTTTTACCCATACCTTCAAACTTCTACCCATTTGGCAATGATCAAAATGTTCTTTGTACTTATGAGTTTGTTTTCTGTTTTGTTTGTTTGTTTTGTTATTTAGATTCCACTTATAAGCAAAATCACATTGCATTTCTCTTTCTCTATCTGACATACTCTAGTCCGCACAATACCCTCCAGGCCCATTTATGCCACTGCAAATGGCAAGCACCCATTCCAATCCATGGCTGAGCAATATTTCAATGTATATAGGTAACACCTCCTCTTTATCCACTCTTTCACTGACGGACACCCAGTTTCCCTCCACATCTTGGACATTGTAAACAATGTTACAAAGAATATGAGTGCATGAGTCCACTCAAAATGGCATTTTGGGGTCTCTCTTTGTCTCTTGTTATAGTCTTTGTTTTAAAGTCTATTTTGTCTGGTGTAAGTATTGCTACCCCCAGCTTTTTCCATTTCTTTTCATTTCCATGTTCATGAAATATATTTTTTCATCTCTTCACTTTACCTCTGTGTGTGTGTCTTTCAATCTGAAGTGAGTCTCTTGTAGGCAGCATAGGTAAGGGTTTTGTTTTTTATCCATCCAACCCTAATATACCTTTTGATTGGAGCATTTAATCCATTTACATTGAAAGTAATTGTTGATAATATGTAGCTATAGACATTTTATTATTCATAATTTTGATTTTTTTTCATCTTAAAGAAGTCCCTCTAACATTTTTTGTAATACTGGTTTGGTGGTGATGAACTCCTTTAGTTTTTCCTTGTCTGGTAAGTTCTTTATCTGTCCTTCTATTTTAAATGATAGCCTTGCTGGGTAGAGTACCCTTGGTTGCAAGTTTTTGCTTCTCATCACATTGAATATTTTGTGCCAATCCCTTCAGGTCTGCAGTTTCTGTTGAAGAATCAGGTGACAATCTTATGAGAACTCTCTTGTAAGATACTAGCTGCCTTTCTCTTGCTTCTTTGAGGATTCTCTGCCCTTAACCTTTGTGATTTTACTTATAATGTGTCTTGGTGTGGGCCTGTTTGGGTTCCTCTTGTTTGGGACTTTCTGTATTTCCTAGGCTTGTATGTCTATTTATGGTTAAGAAATAGGTTAGGAAAGTTTTCAGTTATTATTTCTTAAAATGGGTTTTCAATTTCTTAAAATAGGTTTTCTTTCTTCTCTTCTGGCACTCCTACCATGCAAGTGTTGATATGCTTTATGTGGTCCCAGTGGTCTCTTAATTTTTTTTTTTTTTTTTTTTTTTTTTTTTTTTTTTTTTTTTTTTTTTTTTTTTTTTTTTTTTTTTTTTTTTTTTTTTTTTTTTTTTTTTTTTTTTTTTTTTTTTTTTTTTTTTTTTTTTTTTTTTTTTTTTTTTTTTTTTTTTTTTTTTTTTTTTTTTTTTTTTTTTTTT